>CALYMW010000261.1:0-25813 GCA_944588485.1 Phosphuga atrata | reverse complement strand
GACAGACAAGACTAGACAGACAAGACTAGACAGACAAGACTAGACAGACAAGACTAGAGATAGACAGACAAGACTAGACAGACAAGACTAGACAGACAAGACTAGACAGACAAGACTAGACAGACAAGACTAGACAGACAAGACTAGACAGACAAGACTAGACAGACAAGACTAGACAGACAAGACTAGACAGACAAGACTAGACAGACAAGACTAGACAGACAAGACTAGACAGACAAGACTAGACAGACAAGACTAGACAGACAAGACTAGACAGACAAGACTAGACAGACAAGACTAGACAGACAAGACTAGACAGACAAGACTAGACAGACAAGACTAGACAGACAAGACTAGACAGACAAGACTAGACAGACAAGACTAGACAGACAAGACTAGACAGACAAGACTAGACAGACAAGACTAGACAGACAAGACTAGACAGACAAGACTAGACAGACAAGACTAGACAGACAAGACTAGACAGACAAGACTAGACAGACAAGACTAGACAGACAAGACTAGACAGACAAGACTAGACAGACAAGACTAGACAGACAAGACTAGACAGACAAGACTAGACAGACAAGACTAGACAGACAAGACTAGACAGACAAGACTAGACAGACAAGACTAGACAGACAAGACTAGACAGACAAGACTAGACAGACAAGACTAGACAGACAAGACTAGACAGACAAGACTAGACAGACAAGACTAGACAGACAAGACTAGACAGACAAGACTAGACAGACAAGACTAGACAGACAAGACTAGACAGACAAGACTAGACAGACAAGACTAGACAGACAAGACTAGACAGACAAGACTAGACAGACAAGACTAGACAGACAAGACTAGACAGACAAGACTAGACAGACAAGACTAGACAGACAAGACTAGACAGACAAGACTAGACAGACAAGACTAGACAGACAAGACTAGACAGACAAGACTAGACAGACAAGACTAGACAGACAAGACTAGACAGACAAGACTAGACAGACAAGACTAGACAGACAAGACTAGACAGACAAGACTAGACAGACAAGACTAGACAGACAAGACTAGACAGACAAGACTAGACAGACAAGACTAGACAGACAAGACTAGACAGACAAGACTAGACAGACAAGACTAGACAGACAAGACTAGACAGACAAGACTAGACAGACAAGACTAGACAGACAAGACTAGACAGACAAGACTAGACAGACAAGACTAGACAGACAAGACTAGACAGACAAGACTAGACAGACAAGACTAGACAGACAAGACTAGACAGACAAGACTAGACAGACAAGACTAGACAGACAAGACTAGACAGACAAGACTAGACAGACAAGACTAGACAGACAAGACTAGACAGACAAGACTAGACAGACAAGACTAGACAGACAAGACTAGACAGACAAGACTAGACAGACAAGACTAGACAGACAAGACTAGACAGACAAGACTAGACAGACAAGACTAGACAGACAAGACTAGACAGACAAGACTAGACAGACAAGACTAGACAGACAAGACTAGACAGACAAGACTAGACAGACAAGACTAGACAGACAAGACTAGACAGACAAGACTAGACAGACAAGACTAGACAGACAAGACTAGACAGACAAGACTAGACAGACAAGACTAGACAGACAAGACTAGACAGACAAGACTAGACAGACAAGACTAGACAGACAAGACTAGACAGACAAGACTAGACAGACAAGACTAGACAGACAAGACTAGACAGACAAGACTAGACAGACAAGACTAGACAGACAAGACTAGACAGACAAGACTAGACAGACAAGACTAGACAGACAAGACTAGACAGACAAGACTAGACAGACAAGACTAGACAGACAAGACTAGACAGACAAGACTAGACAGACAAGACTAGACAGACAAGACTAGACAGACAAGACTAGACAGACAAGACTAGACAGACAAGACTAGACAGACAAGACTAGACAGACAAGACTAGACAGACAAGACTAGACAGACAAGACTAGACAGACAAGACTAGACAGACAAGACTAGACAGACAAGACTAGACAGACAAGACTAGACAGACAAGACTAGACAGACAAGACTAGACAGACAAGACTAGACAGACAAGACTAGACAGACAAGACTAGACAGACAAGACTAGACAGACAAGACTAGACAGACAAGACTAGACAGACAAGACTAGACAGACAAGACTAGACAGACAAGACTAGACAGACAAGACTAGACAGACAAGACTAGACAGACAAGACTAGACAGACAAGACTAGACAGACAAGACTAGACAGACAAGACTAGACAGACAAGACTAGACAGACAAGACTAGACAGACAAGACTAGACAGACAAGACTAGACAGACAAGACTAGACAGACAAGACTAGACAGACAAGACTAGACAGACAAGACTAGACAGACAAGACTAGACAGACAAGACTAGACAGACAAGACTAGACAGACAAGACTAGACAGACAAGACTAGACAGACAAGACTAGACAGACAAGATTAGACAGACAAGACTAGACAGACAAGACTAGACAGACAAGACTAGACAGACA
Organism: Phosphuga atrata; assembly: GCA_944588485.1. Taxonomy (NCBI): domain Eukaryota; kingdom Metazoa; phylum Arthropoda; class Insecta; order Coleoptera; family Silphidae; genus Phosphuga; species Phosphuga atrata. The sequence continues at coordinate 23,251 of CALYMW010000261.1, read as the reverse complement.
AGACTAGACAGACAAGACTAGACAGACAAGACTAGACAGAAAAGACTAGACAGACAAGACTAGACAGACAAGACTAGACAGACAAGACTAGACAGACAAGACCAGACAGACAAGACCAGACAGACAAGACCAGATAGACAAGACCAGACAGACAAGACCAGACAGACAAGACCAGACAGACAAGACCAGACAGACAAGACTAGACAGACAAGACTAGACAGACAAGACTAGACAGACAAGACTAGACATACAAGACTAGACAGACAAGACTAGACAGACAAGACTAGACAGACAAGACTAGACAGACAAGACTACAGTTGGTCTTTAAATTTGTATAGTGTTTGTATATAAATTAAACATGTCTAGAGAACTCAGATCTAACACCCCTGCAGAAAAGCAGTTTGATAATTTCACTACTTTTCTGCAAAGTTCTGTTTTTGAAAATTTTATATCGAAAATTATAAAAAAGTATGTGGAGCCACTGCAAGTTCAAAACGGTGAGCTAACTGAGCAAATCAAAGATCTTAAACTAAGTAATGAAAAGTTATCCGCGTCTTTAAATTCGTGTATCAATGTGCAAATAAATAAACACATGGAACCGCTGAAAGTATTAATTAGTGAATTATCCGGACAAATAAAAGAACTAAATGTTAATAATATGAAGCTAGTTAACTCGAATTTTAATTCTGTGAATTCTTGTGCCGAAATCGTGAAAAGTCCTCCAAAGCCTGCAGATAAAGTGAACATCGTACCCACTAACGGTGATAAGGAGTCTAATCCGCGACGCGATAAGCCAGAAAAAGTTATCTCCGCCAGGAATGTTCCGTCCACCACAAAAACCTTAAATAGACTTTCCGAATCTGAATCCGAAAACATAAACACTCAAAGTAATGTAAACAGCGGCAACTGGGAGACTCAGCGTCATAAGAAACGGACACATAGGAAGTCTAACATCATACACGGTTGCAACGATGACATTGCACAGATTAAGGCGGCAGTAAGATATTACCACCTACATGTTTTTCGTCTAGACCCCAATTTGTCAGCGGAGGAGTTAGTACGTTATTTGAATAGTAAAAACATTATGAATGTCACGTGCTCCAAGCTCATATCTAAATACCCTGAAGAATACTCTTCATTTAAAGTATCGTTAGCATCAGAGGATTATGAAGTCGCAATGAAACCGGAAACATGGCCGAGAAATACATGTATTAACCGTTTTTTAGAGAGACTAACGAAAAATCGATTGAAAAAACAGGAATCCGTGTAAGCGCCAACCTCGCTACACCAGCCAAAGCCGCGCCAACCGCGAATTTTCGAGTTACATTGATAAACCAAAATACTCAATCTATCGGTAACTCAATAGATAGAATTGAATATATGTTAGAGTCTTACAAACAGTGCAATTTTCTAGTTCTTACGGAGCATTGGAAGAGTCAAGAACAACTTCGGCAATACAAAATCAACAATTTTATCCTGGCGTCCTCCTTTTGCCGCGAAGCTGGAGCTCACGGAGGCTCGGCAATTTATTGCAAGAACGGGATTAACTGTAAGCCTAGACAAGACTTAAACGGATTGGCAGAAATACATGTTTTTAAATGCTCTGCAATTGAGTCAGTCATAAACGGCAAAGTGATAAAAATTATTGGCATCTATAGGGCTCCATTGGCGTGTTTTAAATTATTCCTACGGAAGATGCATGCTCTTTTGGTGGTACTTTGCAATGGCAATAACCAATATATTATAGCTGGCGATTTCAATATCAATAGCCTTAAGAAATCTAACACAAGTCAACAATTCACATCCCTGTTGGAATCGTTCAACGCGAGCATCACCGCAACTGAAATAAGCCACCCTGAATCTGGTACGTGTATTGACAACATAATAGTTAATGTTACTATGGAATACACTATCGAAACCTCAAATTACCACATATCTGATCACTGTGCTCAAATCATTACGGTAGAGTACAAAAACGGGGCCTCGGTCCGCACAAGAAAAATGGTTAGACTGTTCAACCGAAATAATATGGAACAACACAGGGATTTAATAGCAAATGCAACGTGAAACCTAATTTTTGAAGTGAAACCGGAGGATGTCGACATGCAATGGAATGCTTTCATGGACATATTTCTGCGTAATTTCAACGAGGCCTTTCCTAGAGTCCCCGTACACAGCACTAAAAAATCTCAACGCTTTTTTAATAACCCATGTTTAAAGAAAATGGAATTGGACTTACAGCTGTTCCAGACGGTATCACGTTATAATCCCACGTTTAAGAACCTGTATAATAACCTACGTAGAAATTATACTAGGCTGTTAAGAGACGAAAAGAGGCAACAGTTTAGAATGGAAATAGAAACATCGTCCAATCGGCAAAAAACTACCTGGGATATAGTAAGACGAATTACCGAAATTAAGATGAAAAGTGATACATTTGTTACCCGTGATGACGATCCTCTAGTGAGTGCTACAAGAATTAACAGTTTCTTCACAAACAGAGCAAAAACCTTAACAGACTCTCAAACTGTGGTGTGCTATAAGGATAATATCGTTTTCAACAATAACACAACATTTTTAATGCCAATCAGCCGGGAAGAGCTTTACAATATTATTACAAACTTAAAAAATACAAAAAGTGCGGGCATAGACGATATTTCTTCCATCGTTTTAAAAAATGTGCTACCTTCTATATTAATTCCTCTACAATATATCATTAACAATGTCTTAGAGATGGGCAAATTTCCAGAAAACTTAAAAGTGGCGATTATAACACCCATACACAAAGCTGGCGATAAATGTGCAATTGAAAACTACAGGCCCATAAGTGTCCTATCGGTGTTTTCTAAGATCTTTGAGAGAATCATTTACTCAAGAATTGAGTCGTTCTTAGATAAGTATAAAATAATAAGCCCTCAACAACATGGCTTTGTAAAGGGCAGAGGTATTGAAACTGCATGTTATGAGTTCACAAAAGGAGTAATTGATAATCTTGAATCCCGAAGGATCCCGGTAGGACTTCTTATGGACCTATCTAAGGCCTATGATGTACCATATATATGACCATATGACCATATATATGGCCTATGACCATAATATATTGTTAGTAAAACTTTCGAAATATGGCATAAGGGGGGTCGCGCTTAATTTGATCAAATCATTCCTAACAAATAGGACACAAGTCACTAGGGTTTATACTCCGCACGGATTTGTGCAATCCCCCCCATGTACGATCAACATAGGGATCCCACAGGGAAGCACGATTGGACCCTTGCTATTTTCACTATTTATAAATGATTTACATTCGATATCTATTAATTCACCCCACATAATGATTAATTATGCGGACGACACATCAGTATTAATACTAAATAAGACAATGGATGATATTTATGCGAATGTTAATAATGTCATCGAATCTCTGACGTCATGGTTTGGGTCTAATAGACTGATATTAAACAAAGAAAAAACACAGTCAATATTTTTTAAAACAAAGCGTAATTCATTATTGTACCCCGAGGAATTGGCAATCGACAACAAACGCGTGTTGGTTCAAGAGTCTGTTAGGTTGCTTGGTATTCATTTGGACCAGCATCTAGACTGGACCAGTCATATAACCTTTGTAACTGGGAAACTAAACAAGGCTGTTTTCGCATTGAGATCCCTCCAGCGATATGTAGATAATGATGTTCTTAGGTTAGTGTATTTCGCCAATTTCCACAGCATTCTTAGGTTTGGTATTATGTTTTGGGGAAATTCAACTACCATCCAAACTATATTCATTATTCAAAAACAAGCCCTCCGGATACTAAGTAACTTAGTCTACCACGAATCTTGCAGGGGATGCTTTAGAAGGGCCAATATCCTGACAGTAACGGGCGTCTACATTTATGAAAACATCGTATTTCTTCAAAAACATAATCACCTTTTCAGTAATTTCTGCAAACCTACCGAACGCCGAACGAGATTTAATAAAGAACTGTTTCAGCTACCACAGCATGCCTTAACACTTACGGAGAGAAATCCCCCATATAACACCATGAAATTATTTAACAGTTTACCGAGGGATATTAAGCATTTGAACAGTAGCAAACAATTTAAAATGCAGTTATTTAAACTGCTAATTAGTATTGAACCCTATAATGTGCAAGAGTATTATTCAAAGGTTAATAGCGCAAATATCGGCATTTCATGTTAACCATATCCGTTTGACACATTTCATATAGGATGTATATATGTTTTCATTTTATTGTATATGTATGTACGTGCTTAAATTATGAAATAAACTGTTTTGAATTTGAATTTTGAATTTGACTAGACAGACAAGACTAGACAGACAAGACTAGACAGACAAGACTAGACAGACAAGACTAGACAGACAAGACTAGATAGACAAGACTAGACAGACAAAACTTGCACTTTCTCTTTTTTGCACGTGCTGGAGGTGAAAATCTGCAAACAGACACCACTCGACCCGGGCCGAATGGTTGTGTGGGGCTGCCCCCAAAAGGGGCGTCCCACTAAAAAAAAGCCACCATTCAGACCCCCCAGCAAAACCAGAGAGAACGTGATGGAATCCAAAATTTGGCATAACTTCACCACGTTCCTCCCCCTTTCATATCCAAAGCATTCATCCATTCATTCGTTGTGCCGGGAGCGCCGTTAATCACCGTGCCCCCCCTCACATCAGAGTTTACAATGAATTTGTGCGCCCCCTTCGCACTAAGGGGGCCCGGCGATGGCACGCTCGACTCGCGCGTAGCAACCCCTCGTCCCGCCTTACGCTCGTCCCTTTCATCCTTCTCCTTTCTCCTCATTATATAACCTATCATTCCAGTCAGCACGCCCCATTTATACTCACTGCTGAGCACGATTCTCACCATACTCTCCTTGTTCACATTCTCTCCCACCTTGCATTCTGCGGCGCTCCTCATTCTCTCCCATCTCGTACACTCGAAGAGGGTATGCTCCGCAGTGTCCTCAGTCGCTCCACAGTACCTACAGTGCGCCTCAAACAGTTTCCCGATGCGCACCAGATAAGACCCAAAGCATCCATGCCCCGTAAGCGCCTAGATAAGGTGATAATTTACCTCCCCGTGCCCACGGTTGACTCATTCATCGATAGTCGGAATCAGTTGCCTGGTCCAGGCTCCCTTTTCCGACCCCTGCCATAGCTCTTGCCATACACGCATTGTTTTTTCCCTTTCATTTCTAGGGTCATTACCTCCCCAAACTCTCACCCTTTCATGTTTGGTATTATGTTTTGGGGAAATTCAACTACCATCCAAACTATATTCATTATTCAAAAACAAGCCCTCCGGATACTAAGTAACTTAGTCTACCACGAATCTTGCAGGGGATGCTTTAGAAGGGCCAATATCCTGACAGTAACGGGCGTCTACATTTATGAAAACATCGTATTTCTTCAAAAACATAATCACCTTTTCAGTAATTTCTGCAAACCTACCGAACGCCGAACGAGATTTAATAAAGAACTGTTTCAGCTACCACAGCATGCCTTAACACTTACGGAGAGAAATCCCCCATATAACACCATGAAATTATTTAACAGTTTACCGAGGGATATTAAGCATTTGAACAGTAGCAAACAATTTAAAATGCAGTTATTTAAACTGCTAATTAGTATTGAACCCTATAATGTGCAAGAGTATTATTCAAAGGTTAATAGCGCAAATATCGGCATTTCATGTTAACCATATCCGTTTGACACATTTCATATAGGATGTATATATGTTTTCATTTTATTGTATATGTATGTACGTGCTTAAATTATGAAATAAACTGTTTTGAATTTGAATTTTGAATTTGACTAGACAGACAAGACTAGACAGACAAGACTAGACAGACAAGACTAGACAGACAAGACTAGACAGACAAGACTAGATAGACAAGACTAGACAGACAAAACTTGCACTTTCTCTTTTTTGCACGTGCTGGAGGTGAAAATCTGCAAACAGACACCACTCGACCCGGGCCGAATGGTTGAATGGGGCTGCCCCCAAAAGGGGCGTCCCACTAAAAAAAAGCCACCATTCAGACCCCCCAGCAAAACCAGAGAGAACGTGATGGAATCCAAAATTTGGCATAACTTCACCACGTTCCTCCCCCTTTCATATCCAAAGCATTCATCCATTCATTCGTTGTGCCGGGAGCGCCGTTAATCACCGTGCCCCCCCTCACATCAGAGTTTACAATGAATTGGTGCGCCCCCTTCGCACTAAGGGGGCCCGGCGATGGCACGCTCGACTCGCGCGTAGCAACCCCTCGTCCCGCCTTACGCTCGTCCCTTTCATCCTTCTCCTTTCTCCTCATTATATAACCTATCATTCCAGTCAGCACGCCCCATTTATACTCACTGCTGAGCACGATTCTCACCATACTCTCCTTGTTCACATTCTCTCCCACCTTGCATTCTGCGGCGCTCCTCATTCTCTCCCATCTCGTACACTCGAAGAGGGTATGCTCCGCAGTGTCCTCAGTCGCTCCACAGTACCTACAGTGCGCCTCAAACAGTTTCCCGATGCGCACCAGATAAGACCCAAAGCATCCATGCCCCGTAAGCGCCTAGATAAGGTGATAATTTACCTCCCCGTGCCCACGGTTGACTCATTCATCGATAGTCGGAATCAGTTGCCTGGTCCAGGCTCCCTTTTCCGACCCCTGCCATAGCTCTTGCCATACACGCATTGTTTTTTCCCTTTCATTTCTAGGGTCATTACCTCCCCAAACTCTCACCCTTTCATGCGCCAGAAGGTCTAACGGGACAACTCCAGCAACGACCGCCACGGCGTCGCCAGAAACAGTCCTGTATGCGCTGCACACACGCAGCAGCATACACCTTTGCACTCTCATCAGTCTCGCTCTATAACATTCAATCCTGAACGCATTTATCAATGCCGGCACCCCATACAGGAGAATGGAGTGCACGACCGCATTCATAACCCTCCTCTTGGTGGCCAACGGCCCACCTATGTTGGGCATCAGCCGTCCAAGGGCTCTCACACATGCTGTAGCCTTGCTCACCACCCGGGTGACCTGATCGGACACCCTGAGATTTCGCTAAAGCTCTACCTCAAGGTATCTTACAGATTCCCGAGCCGGTACGTCAACTGTACCCATTCGCACGGTCAATTCACGTAGCTTCCTTCTCCCAATTAGCAGGACCGCCTAGGTTTTGTGGGGAGCCAGAGCAAGCCCTTTCACCCCCATCCACCGAACAATCCCACTAATTGCCTCATTCATTATCGCTTTCAGACTTTCTTCCGTTCTTGCGACAGCGACCACCGCTAAGTCATCAGCGTACCCTACGAGTATAACCCCGTCTGGCAGCCTCAATCTCAAATCCTCATCATAAAATATATTCCACATTATCGGCCCAAGAACCGAACCCTGTGGAACACCCGCACTCATTTTGAAGATTTTACCTTCCACAGTCACTATCTCCCTATCATTCAAGTAGCTCCCCACCATCTTTCGAAGGTAGGGAGCTACCCCCTTTAGTTCCAAAGCCTCCAAGATTCCGCCCCATGGGACCAAATTTAAGGCATTTTTCACGTCCAGGGTTACAAGCACGCAGTAGCTACGGGTACGCCATGGACCCGTATTTGCTAACCTTGCTCTCTCTATCACACGCATCATTGCGTTCACCGTAGTGCGGCCGCCTCTGAACCCATACTGTTTTTCTGAAAGACCTCTCGAGTTCCTCATTTATCCTAGCTCCGATCATACTCTCAAACAACTTCGCTATCCCATTCAGTAGGCAGATTGGCCTGTAATTGGCTCCCTCTCCTTCCTTTCGCTCTTTTTCAATCATCACCAGTCTCGTTTTCTTCCACTGTTTGGGGAAACTGCCATTCATCAACAATTCATTCATCATGCTCAAGCACATGCCCTCACACACATGCCCAAACACCTTGCACGCTTCCGGTGGAACACCATCAGGACTCGGCGCTTTTCCCTTCTTCATCCGGCCAACTGCACTCTGCAGCTCGGCCGGAGTGAAAAGGGGCGCCGATCTCCATCCCACGGGTTCCAGCCAGTTCATTCGTTCATGTACTGGGAACAGCTTCTTGACTTCCGTCATTAGGCTATCGCCCCGGAGAGTATTAACCCTGTGCGGAATTTTTCTGGTGACGATCTTATAGCCGTCACCCCAGATGTGATTATTCACCTCTTCGCAGAGCACTCTCCAAGCTTCTTGCTTGGAGTTCGCGATGGCTCTGCGAAGTTCCCTGCGCGCCAAGTTATACCTCCTTCTGCACTCCTCACGCACTTCATCATTTGCTCGCCTATTACTCTTCACCATGCATCTCCTTTCACGCAAACAGGTTCTACGCTTTTCAGCTACCTGCTCATTCCACCAGTAAACTGGCTTCCTGCCTCTGATGCCCCTCCGTTTTCTCCGAAACACCGCATCACAGGTCCCGTGAAGAACTGCTTCGCAGGAGCTCCTCAATCCATTTTCGAGGCCTGTCCTTTCAGCCAGTTCTTTCATGACGTCTCCCAATCTTTCTAGTAGACTCTTGTCCACTCTCCATCCATTCGTTCCAAATGCAACCGGTCAGAGTTCATGCGCCAGAGGGTCTAACGGGATAACTCCAGCAACGACCGCCACGACGTCGCCAGAAACAGTCCTGTATGCGCTGCACACACGCAGCAGCATACACCTTTGCACTCTCATCAGTCTCGCTCTATAACATTCAATCCTGAACGCAGACAGACAAGACTAGACAGAGAAGACTAGACAGACAAGACTAGACAGACAAGACTAGACAGACAAGACTAGACAGACAAGACTAGACAGACAAGACTAGACAGACAAGACTAGACAAACAAGACTAGACAGACAAGACTAGACAGACAAGACTAGACAGACAAGACTAAATAGACAAGACTATACAGACAAGACTAGACCGACAAGACTAGACAGACAAGACTAGACAGACAAGACTAGACAGAGAAGACTAGACAGACAAGACTAGACAGACAAGACTAGACAGTCAAGACTAGACAGACAAGACTAGACTGACAAGACTCCCATCCCGAGCCAATATACTTCTAGGAAAACTTATGAATATATGATATTTCAAACTGCACGCAGGTCTCGTGCCAAAGACTTCCCACTTAAATTAAATAACGGCGCCATTAGGAGAGTTAATGTAACCAATTTTCTTGGAATTCATTTAGAGGAAAACCTGCACTGGAATATCACTATTCAAGAAATTTGCAGCAAACTTCACAAGAAGATATTTCAAATCAGGTACCTCCGACAGGTTTTACGGCATGAAGATCTTCTCACATATTATTTTGCTGAAGTACAGTCATTACTTACATATGGTATACTGCTATGGGGATCCTCGCCGCAGGTAGAGACAATCTTACTGGCACAGAAAAGAATAATATGGTTCTTATTAGAACCTAATTAGATATAGAGGTATCGGTATTACTACTTCATGTAGGCCACATTTATTTGAATTAGGCATTCTAACAATCACCAGCCTTCACATACTGGAAATTGCCTGCTATATCCATAAGAAAAACACCATTTCCATAAAAACTCGGATATACACCACTACCACACAGGGTGAAAACATCTTTTATACAAGCCGAAGACCAACCTTACGATTTGCGGAAACGGACCAAATAATGAAGGAGTTGTTATTTACAACCAATTACTAACCAACCTAACAGAAGAAAAGTCCTATTAAAAATCTAGAAAAAGACTGAAAGAACTGCTACTAACTAAAACAATTTACAGCCTAGCAGAATTTAATTTTTAATTAAGTTTTTACTCTTGTATTGTCTTAATTTCTCTGTATATTTTTTGTTTTGACAAACCCTATAGATTTTATATCTCATTGGGAATAAATATTTTGATTTGATTTGACTAGAAAGACAAGACTAGACAGACAAGGCTAGGCAGACAAGACTAGACAGACAAGACTAGACGGACAAGACTAGACAGACAAGACTGGACAGACAAGACTAGACAGACAAGACTAGACAGACAAGACTAGACAGACAAGACTAGACAGACAAGACTAGACAGACAAGACTAGACAGACAAGACTAGACAGACAAGACTAGACAGACAAGACTAGAGAGACAAGACTAGACAGACAAGACTAGACAGACAAGACTAGACAGACAAGACTAGACAGACAAGACTAGACAGACAAGACTAGACAGACTAGACAGACAAGACTAGACAGACAAGACTAGACAGACAAGACTAGACAGACAAGACTAGACAGACAAGACTAGATAGACAAGACTGGACAGACAGGACTAGACAGACTAGACTAGACAGACGAGACTAGACAGACAAGACTAGAGAGACAAGACTAGACAGACAAGACTAGACAGACAAGACTAGACAGACAAGACTAGACAGACAAGACTAGACAGACAAGACTAGACAGACAAGACTAGACAGACAAGACTAGACAGACAAGACTAGACAGACAAGACTAGACAGACAAGACTAGACAGACAAGACTAGACAGTCAAGACTAGACAGTCAAGACTAGACAGACAAGACTAGACTGACAAGACTCCCATCCCGAGCCAATATACTTCTAGGAAAACTTATGAATATATGATATTTCAAACTGCACGCAGGTCTCGTGCCAAAGACTTCCCACTTAAATTAAATAACGGCGCCATTAGGAGAGTTAATGTAACCAATTTTCTTGGTATTCATTTAGAGGAAAACCTGCACTGGAATATCACTATTCAAGAAATTTGCAGCAAACTTCACAAGAAGATATTTCAAATCAGGTACCTCCGACAGGTTTTACGGCATGAAGATCTTCTCACATATTATTTTGCTGAAGTACAGTCATTACTTACATATGGTATACTGCTATGGGGATCCTCGCCGCAGGTAGAGACAATCTTACTGGCACAGAAAAGAATAATATGGTTCTTATTAGAACCTAATTAGATATAGAGGTATCGGTATTACTACTTCATGTAGGCCACATTTATTTGAATTAGGCATTCTAACAATCACCAGCCTTCACATACTGGAAATTGCCTGCTATATCCATAAGAAAAACACCATTTCCATAAAAACTCGGATATACACCACTACCACACAGGGTGAAAACATCTTTTATACAAGCCGAAGACCAACCTTACGATTTGCGGAAACGGACCAAATAATGAAGGAGTTGTTATTTACAACCAATTACTAACCAACCTAACAGAAGAAAAGTCCTATTAAAAATCTAGAAAAAGACTGAAAGAACTGCTACTAACTAAAACAATTTACAGCCTAGCAGAATTTAATTTTTAATTAAGTTTTTACTCTTGTATTGTCTTAATTTCTCTGTATATTTTTTGTTTTGACAAACCCTATAGATTTTATATCTCATTGGGAATAAATATTTTGATTTGATTTGACTAGAAAGACAAGACTAGACAGACAAGGCTAGGCAGACAAGACTAGACAGACAAGACTAGACGGACAAGACTAGACAGACAAGACTGGACAGACAAGACTAGACAGACAAGACTAGACAGACAAGACTAGACAGACAAGACTAGACAGACAAGACTAGACAGACAAGACTAGACAGACAAGACTAGACAGACAAGACTAGACAGACAAGACTAGACAGACAAGACTAGAGAGACAAGACTAGACAGACAAGACTAGACAGACAAGACTAGACAGACAAGACTAGACAGACAAGACTAGACAGACAAGACTAGACGGACAAGACTAGACAGACAAGACTGGACAGACAAGACTAGACAGACAAGACTAGACAGACAAGACTAGACAGACAAGACTAGACAGACAAGACTAGACAGACAAGACTAGACAGACAAGACTAGACAGACAAGACTAGACAGACAAGACTAGACAGACAAGACTAGACAGACAAGACTAGACAGACAAGACTAGACAGACAAGACTAGACAGACAAGACTAGACAGACAAGACTAGACAGACAAGACTAGACAGACAAGACTAGACAGACAAGACTAGACAGACAAGACTAGACAGACTAGACAGACAAGACTAGACAGACAAGACTAGACAGACAAGACTAGACAGACAAGACTAGACAGACAAGACTAGATAGACAAGACTGGACAGACAGGACTAGACAGACTAGACTAGACAGACGAGACTAGACAGACAAGACTAGAGAGACAAGACTAGACAGACAAGACTAGACAGACAAGACTAGACAGACAAGACTAGACAGACAAGACTAGACAGACAAGACTAGACAGACAAGACTAGACAGACAAGACTAGACAGACAAGACTAGACAGACAAGACTAGACAGACAAGACTAGACAGACAAGACTAGACAGACAGGACTACTTTTGTCTCATTACATTTTGTCTCATTTATGCAGAACTGTCGATGCATTTTATATGCATATGCATGAACTTCAACGACTGAAAACGAAATTAAAGCTAACAATGTTTTATCCAAAATGCTAGTGTGGTTCTCCGCGAACAACCTATTCCTTAACAAGAATAAAACTGAGTACCTCATTTTTCAAACACAGCGAAGTCAGTATGCGGAGAACTTGAACTTAAAGATCGATGGTTTTAACCTTCAGAGAACGAAAGCAACAAAATTCCTGGGACTCTATTTTGACGAGTTCCTTACCTCGAGCATGGCAGTGGATACGTTATCAAAGAAAATAAATAGTAAGGCTTTCTTGATTCGAGCGTTACGAAAAATTGTCAACCCACATGAACTGCTTAATTTCTACTATGCTGAGGTTGAAACAATTTTAACTTATCTTTTTTACATTTTGGAGGTAGCTTGCTTCATCCACAAAATGAAGTTAGGTTTGAACAAAAACATGGATATCCACCATCACTTTACGAGAGGACGTATGAAACTATATACCCCTAAGTGTAATTTACAATGTTGCAGTAAATCTCCAACTATCATTGGAGTTTCCATCTACAACCAGCTACCAAATAGTATTAGAGATGAAGTTTCATGGAGAAACTTCAAGCAGAAGTTGAAATTTGTTTTGTTAAAAGATACTCTTTATTCTCTTCAAGAATTTTTCAATATATCTATTTAAATTTCTGTTTCCCTCTTTGTTGACTTTATCATATATGTATTTTAGTGTACATCGTTTATGAAATAAATTTAATTTTGATTTGATTTGATTTGACTAGACAGACAAGACTAGACAGACAAGATAGACAGACAAGACTAGACAGACAAGACTAGACAGACAAGACTAGACAAACAAGACTAGACAGACAAGACAAGACAGACAAGACTAGACAGACAAGACTAGACAGACAAGACTAGACAGATAAGACTAGACAGACAAGACTAGACAGACAAGACTAGACAGACAAGACTAGACAGACAAGACTAGACAGACAAGACTAGACAGACAAGACTAGACAGACAAGACTAGACAGACAAGTCTAGACAGACAAGACTAGACAGACAAGACTAGACAGACAAGACTAGACTGACAAGACTAGACAGACAAGACTAGACAGACAAGACTAGACAGACAAGACTAGACAGACAAGACTAGACAGACAAGACTAGACAGACAAGACTAGACAGACAAGACTAGACAGACAAGACTAGACAGACAAGACTAGACAGACAAGACTAGACAGACAAGACTAGACAGACAAGACTAGACAGACAAGACTAGACAGACAAGACTAGACAGACAAGACTAGACAGACAAGACTAGACAGACAAGACTAGACAGACAAGACTAGACAGACAAGACTAGACAGACAAGACTAGACAGACAAGACTAGACAGACAAGACTAGACAGACAAGACTAGACAGACAAGACTAGACAGACAAGACTAGACAGACAAGACTAGACAGACAAGACTAGACAGACAAGACTAGACAGACAAGACTAGACAGACAAGACTAGACAGACAAGACTAGACAGACAAGACTAGACAGACAAGACTAGACAGACAAGACTAGACAGACAAGACTAGACAGACAAGACTAGACAGACAAGACTAGACAGACAAGACTAGACAGACAAGACTAGACAGACAAGACTAGACAGACAAGACTAGACAGACAAGACTAGACAGACAAGACTAGACAGACAAGACTAGACAGACAAGACTAGACAGACAAGACTAGACAGACAAGACTAGACAGACAAGACTAGACAGACAAGACTAGACAGACAAGACTAGACAGACAAGACTAGACAGACAAGACTAGACAGACAAGACTAGACAGACAAGACTAGACAGACAAGACTAGACAGACAAGACTAGACAGACAAGACTAGACAGACAAGACTAGACAGACAAGACTAGACAGACAAGACTAGACAGACAAGACTAGACAGACAAGACTAGACAGACAAGACTAGACAGACAAGACTAGACAGACAAGACTAGACAGACAAGACTAGACAGACAAGACTAGACAGACAAGACTAGACAGACAAGACTAGACAGACAAGACTAGACAGACAAGACTAGACAGACAAGACTAGACAGACAAGACTAGACAGACAAGACTAGACAGACAAGACTAGACAGACAAGACTAGACAGACAAGACTAGACAGACAAGACTAGACAGACAAGACTAGACAGACAAGACTAGACAGACAAGACTAGACAGACAAGACTAGACAGACAAGACTAGACAGACAAGACTAGACAGACAAGACTAGACAGACAAGACTAGACAGACAAGACTAGACAGACAAGACTAGACAGACAAGACTAGACAGACAAGACTAGACAGACAAGACTAGACAGACAAGACTAGACAGACAAGACTAGACAGACAAGACTAGACAGACAAGACTAGACAGACAAGACTAGACAGACAAGACTAGACAGACAAGACTAGACAGACAAGACTAGACAGACAAGACTAGACAGACAAGACTAGACAGACAAGACTAGACAGACAAGACTAGACAGACAAGACTAGACAGACAAGACTAGACAGACAAGACTAGACAGACAAGACTAGACAGACAAGACTAGACAGACAAGACTAGACAGACAAGACTAGACAGACAAGACTAGACAGACAAGACTAGACAGACAAGACTAGACAGACAAGACTAGACAGACAAGACTAGACAGACAAGACTAGACAGACAAGACTAGACAGACAAGACTAGACAGACAAGACTAGACAGACAAGACTAGACAGACAAGACTAGACAGACAAGACTAGACAGACAAGACTAGACAGACAAGACTAGACAGACAAGACTAGACAGACAAGACTAGACAGACAAGACTAGACAGACAAGACTAGACAGACAAGACTAGACAGACAAGACTAGACAGACAAGACTAGACAGACAAGACTAGACAGACAAGACTAGACAGACAAGACTAGACAGACAAGACTAGACAGACAAGACTAGACAGACAAGACTAGACAGACAAGACTAGACAGACAAGACTAGACAGACAAGACTAGACAGACAAGACTAGACAGACAAGACTAGACAGACAAGACTAGACAGACAAGACTAGACAGACAAGACTAGACAGACAAGACTAGACAGACAAGACTAGACAGACAAGACTAGACAGACAAGACTAGACAGACAAGACTAGACAGACAAGACTAGACAGACAAGACTAGACAGACAAGACTAGACAGACAAGACTAGACAGACAAGACTAGACAGACAAGACTAGACAGACAAGACTAGACAGACAAGACTAGACAGACAAGACTAGACAGACAAGACTAGACAGACAAGACTAGACAGACAAGACTAGACAGACAAGACTAGACAGACAAGACTAGACAGACAAGACTAGACAGACAAGACTAGACAGACAAGACTAGACAGACAAGACTAGACAGACAAGACTAGACAGACAAGACTAGACAGACAAGACTAGACAGACAAGACTAGACAGACAAGACTAGACAGACAAGACTAGAGCAGACAAGACTAGAGAGACAAGACTAGACAGACAAGACTAGACAGACAAGACTAGACAGACAAGACTAGACAGACAAGACTAGACAGACAAGACTAGACAGACAAGACTAGACAGACAAGACTAGAAGACAAGACTAAAAAGACAAGACTAGAGAGACAAGACTAGAGAGACAAGACTAGAGAGACAAGACTAGAGAGACAAGACTAGAGAGACAAGACTAGAGAGACAAGACTAGAGAGACAAGACTAGACAGACAAGACTAGACAGACAAGACTAGACAGACAAGACTAGACAGACAAGACTAGACAGACAAGACTAGACAGACAAGACTAGACAGACAAGACTAGACAGACAAGACTAGACAGACAAGACTAGACAGGACAAGACTAGACAGACAAGACTAGACAGACAAGACTAGACAGACAAGACTAGACAGACAAGAGTAGACAGACAAGACTAGACAGACAAGACTAGACAGACAAGACTAGACAGACAGGACTAGACAGACAAGACTAGACAGATAAGACTAGACAGACAAGACTAGACAGACAAGACTAGACAGACAAGACTAGACAGACAAGGACTAGACAGACAAGACTAGACAGAAAAGACTAGACAGACAAGACTAGACAGACAAGACTAGACAGACAAGGACTAGACAGACAAGACTAGACAGACAAGACTAGACAGACAAGACTAGACAGACAAGACTAGACAGACAAGACTAGACAGACAAGACTAGACAGACAAGACTAGACAGACAAGACTAGACAGACAAGACTAGACAGACAAGACTAGACAGACAAGACTAGACAGACAAGACTAGACAGACAAGACTAGACAGACAAGACTAGACAGACAAGACTAGACAGACAAGACTAGACAGACAAGACTAGACAGACAAGACTAGACAGACAAGACTAGACAGACAAGACTAGACAGACAAGACTAGACAGACAAGACTAGACAGACAAGACTAGACAGACAAGACTAGACAGACAAGACTAGACAGACAAGACTAGACAGACAAGACTAGACAGACAAGACTAGACAACAAGACTAGACAGACAAGACTAGACAGACAAGACTAGACAGACAAGAGTAGACAGACAAGACTTAGACAGACAAGACTAGACAGACAAGACTAGACAGACAGGACTAGACAGACAAGACTAGACAGATAAGACTAGACAGACAAGACTAGACAGACAAGACTAGACAGACAAGACTAGACAGACAAGACTAGACAGACAAGACTAGACAGAAAAGACTAGACAGACAAGACTAGACAGACAAGACTAGACAGACAAGACTAGACAGACAAGACTAGACAGACAAGACTAGACAGACAAGACTAGGCAGACAAGACTAGACAGACAAGACTAGACAGACAAGACTAGACAGACAAGACTAGACAGACAAGACTAGACAGACAAGACTAGACAGACAAGACTAGACAGACAAGACTAGACAAGACTAGACAGACAAGACTAGACAGACAAGACTAGACAGACAAGACGAGACAGACAAGACGAGACAGACAAGACCAGACAGACAAGACCAGACAGACAAGACCAGACAGACAAGACCAGACAGACAAGACCAGACAGACAAGACCAGACAAACAAGACAGACAGACAAGACCAGACAGACAAGACCAGACAGACAAGACCAGACAGACAAGACCAGACAGACAAGACTAGACAGACAAGACTAGACATACAAGACTAGACAGACAAGACTAGACAGACAAGACTAGACAGACAAGACTAGAGAGACAAGACTAAAAAGACAAGACTAGAGAGACAAGACTAGAGAGACAAGACTAGAGAGACAAGACTAGAGAGACAAGACTAGAGAGACAAGACTAGAGAGACAAGACTAGACAGACAAGACTAGACAGACAAGACTAGACAGACAAGACTAGACAGACAAGACTAGACAGACAAGACTAGACAGACAAGACTAGACAGACAAGACTAGACAGACAAGACTAGACAGACAAGACTAGACAGACAAGACTAGACAGACAAGACTAGACAGACAAGACTAGACAGACAAGACTAGACAGACAAGACTAGACAGACAAGACTAGACAGACAAGACTAGACAGACAAGACTAGACAGACAAGACTAGACAGACAAGACTAGACAGACAAGACTAGACAGACAAGACTAGACAGACAAGACTAGACAGACAAGACTAGACAGACAAGACTAGACAGACAAGACTAGACAGACAAGACTAGACAGACAAGACTAGACAGACAAGACTAGACAGACAAGACTAGACAGACAAGACTAGACAGACAAGACTAGACAGACAAGACTAGACAGACAAGACTAGACAGACAAGACTAGACAGACAAGACTAGACAGACAAGACTAGACAGACAAGACTAGACAGACAAGACTAGACAGACAAGACTAGACAGACAAGACTAGACAGACAAGACGACGACAAGACTAGACAGACAAGACTAGACAGACAAGACTAGACAGACAAGACTAGACAGACAAGACTAGACAGACAAGACTAGACAGACAAGACTAGACAGACAAGACTAGACAGACAAGACTAGACAGACAAGACTAGACAGACAAGACTAGACAGACAAGACTAGACAGACAAGACTAGACAGACAAGACTAGACAGACAAGACTAGACAGACAAGACTAGACAGACAAGACTAGACAGACAAGACTAGACAGACAAGACTAGACAGACAAGACTAGACAGACAAGACTAGACAGACAAGACTAGACAGACAAGACTAGACAGACAAGACTAGACAGACAAGACTAGACAGACAAGACTAGACAGACAAGACTAGACAGACAAGACTAGACAGACAAGACTAGACAGACAAGACTAGACAGACAAGACTAGACAGACAAGACTAGACAGACAAGACTAGACAGACAAGACTAGACAGACAAGACTAGACAGACAAGACTAGACAGACAAGACTAGACAGACAAGACTAGACAGACAAGACTAGACAGACAAGACTAGACAGACAAGACTAGACAGACAAGACTAGACAGACAAGACTAGACAGACAAGACTAGACAGACAAGACTAGACAGACAAGACTAGACAGACAAGACTAGACAGACAAGACTAGACAGACAAGACTAGACAGACAAGACTAGACAGACAAGACTAGACAGACAAGACTAGACAGACAAGACTAGACAGACAAGACTAGACAGACAAGACTAGACAGACAAGACTAGACAGACAAGACTAGACAGACAAGACTAGACAGACAAGACTAGACAGACAAGACTAGACAGACAAGACTAGACAGACAAGACTAGACAGACAAGACTAGACAGACAAGACTAGACAGACAAGACTAGACAGACAAGACTAGACAGACAAGACTAGACAGACAAGACTAGACAGACAAGACTAGACAGACAAGACTAGACAGACAAGACTAGACAGACAAGACTAGACAGACAAGACTAGACAGACAAGACTAGACAGACAAGACTAGACAGACAAGACTAGACAGACAAGACTAGACAGACAAG
The DNA here is from genome assembly GCA_944588485.1 of Phosphuga atrata. NCBI lineage: Eukaryota > Metazoa > Arthropoda > Insecta > Coleoptera > Silphidae > Phosphuga > Phosphuga atrata. The sequence continues at coordinate 3,763 of CALYMW010000261.1, read as the reverse complement.
ACTAGACAGACAAGACTAGACAGACAAGACTAGACAGACAAGACTAGACAGACAAGACTAGACAGACAAGACTAGACAGACAAGACTAGACAGACAAGACTAGACAGACAAGACTAGACAGACAAGACTAGACAGACAAGACTAGACAGACAAGACTAGACAGACAAGACTAGACAGACAAGACTAGACAGACAAGACTAGACAGACAAGACTAGACAGACAAGACTAGACAGACAAGACTAGACAGACAAGACTAGACAGACAAGACTAGACAGACAAGACTAGACAGACAAGACTAGACAGACAAGACTAGACAGACAAGACTAGACAGACAAGACTAGACAGACAAGACTAGACAGACAAGACTAGACAGACAAGACTAGACAGACAAGACTAGACAGACAAGACTAGACAGACAAGACTAGACAGACAAGACTAGACAGACAAGACTAGACAGACAAGACTAGACAGACAAGACTAGACAGACAAGACTAGACAGACAAGACTAGACAGACAAGACTAGACAGACAAGACTAGACAGACAAGACTAGACAGACAAGACTAGACAGACAAGACTAGACAGACAAGACTAGACAGACAAGACTAGACAGACAAGACTAGACAGACAAGACTAGACAGACAAGACTAGACAGACAAGACTAGACAGACAAGACTAGACAGACAAGACTAGACAGACAAGACTAGACAGACAAGACTAGACAGACAAGACTAGACAGACAAGACTAGACAGACAAGACTAGACAGACAAGACTAGACAGACAAGACTAGACAGACAAGACTAGACAGACAAGACTAGACAGACAAGACTAGACAGACAAGACTAGACAGACAAGACTAGACAGACAAGACTAGACAGACAAGACTAGACAGACAAGACTAGACAGACAAGACTAGACAGACAAGACTAGACAGACAAGACTAGACAGACAAGACTAGACAGACAAGACTAGACAGACAAGACTAGACAGACAAGACTAGACAGACAAGACTAGACAGACAAGACTAGACAGACAAGACTAGACAGACAAGACTAGACAGACAAGACTAGACAGACAAGACTAGACAGACAAGACTAGACAGACAAGACTAGACAGACAAGACTAGACAGACAAGACTAGACAGACAAGACTAGACAGACAAGACTAGACAGACAAGACTAGACAGACAAGACTAGACAGACAAGACTAGACAGACAAGACTAGACAGACAAGACTAGACAGACAAGACTAGACAGACAAGACTAGACAGACAAGACTAGACAGACAAGACTAGACAGACAAGACTAGACAGACAAGACTAGACAGACAAGACTAGACAGACAAGACTAGACAGACAAGACTAGACAGACAAGACTAGACAGACAAGACTAGACAGACAAGACTAGACTAGACAGACAAGACTAGACAGACAAGACTAGACAGACAAGACTAGACAGACAAGACTAGACAGACAAGACTAGACAGACAAGACTAGACAGACAAGACTCTTTGTGTTTCGTGTGATATTATAATGGAAGGCGATTATAATATCACACGAAACACAAAGAAGCTAACATGGACGACTAGATATGTGACGAAAAGACCGAAAAATGGTTTATCACACGACTGCATAACTAATACGACAGAAGACGAAAGACGATATCGAAACGAGTAAGGGACAATAAAAATAACAGTAAGGAAACAATTGGTACAAACACCACCACCCACCTGAAGTAATGCTCACGCAGTTCCGGGTGGAGTGTAGTGTAGAGACAGAGGAGGGGGTTTAGTGGGTATGCTGGTCACGAAGAACTCGATCAGAGAGCCCCACACTACACGGGTTTGAATATCCGGTGTGCAACAATGCATTCCCCCTCCTCTCTGAAAAAAAAAAAAAAAAAAAAAAAAAAAAAGACAAGACTAGACAGACAAGACTAGACAGACAAGACTAGACAGACAAGACTAGACAGACAAGACTAGACAGACAAGACTAGACAGACAAGACTAGACAGACAAGACTAGACAGACAAGACTAGACAGACAAGACTAGACAGACAAGACTAGACAGACAAGACTAGACAGACAAGACTAGACAGACAAGACTAGACAGACAAGACTAGACAGACAAGACTAGACAGACAAGACTAGACAGACAAGACTAGACAGACAAGACTAGACAGACAAGACTAGACAGACAAGACTAGACAGACAAGACTAGACAGACAAGACTAGACAGACAAGACTAGACAGACAAGACAAGACAGACAAGACTAGACAGACAAGACTAGACAGACAAGACTAGACAGACAAGACTAGACAGACAAGACTAGACAGACAAGACTAGACAGACAAGACTAGACAGACAAGACTAGACAGACAAGACTAGACAGACAAGACTAGACAGACAAGACTAGACAGACAAGACTAGACAGACAAGACTAGACAGACAAGACTAGACAGACAAGACTAGACAGACAAGACTAGACAGACAAGACTAGACAGACAAGACTAGATAGACAAGACTAGACAGACAAGACTAGACAGACAAGACTAGACAGACAAGACTAGACAGACAAGACTAGATAGACAAGACTAGACAGACAAGACTAGACAGACAAGACTAGACAGACAAGACTAGACAGACAAGACTAGACAGACAAGACTAGACAGACAAGACTAGACAGACAAGACTAGACAGACAAGACTAGACAGACAAGACTAGACAGACAAGACTAGACAGACAAGACTAGACAGACAAGACTAGACAGACAAGACTAGACAGACAATACTAGACAGACAAGACTAGACAGACAAGACTAGACAGACAAGACTAGACAGACAAGACTAGACAGACAAGACTAGACAGTCAAGACTAGACAGACAAGACTAGACAGACAAGACTAGACAGACAAGACTAGACAGACAAGACTAGACAGACAAGACTAGACAGACAAGACTAGACAGACAAGACTAGACAGACAAGACTAGACAGACAAGACTAGACAGACAAGACTAGACAGACAAGACTAGACAGACAAGACTAGACAGACAAGACTAGACAGACAAGACTAGACAGACAAGACTAGATAGACAAGACTAGACAGACAAGACTAGACAGACAAGACTAGACAGACAAGACTAGACAGACAAGACTAGACAGACAAGACTAGACAGACAAGACTAGACAGACAAGACTAGACAGACAAGACTAGACAGACAAGACTAGACAGACAAGACTAGACAGACAAGACTAGACAGACAAGACTAGACAGACAAGACTAGACAGACAAGACTAGACAGACAAGACTAGACAGACAAGACTAGACAGACAATACTAGACAGACAAGACTAGACAGACAAGACTAGACAGACAAGACTAGACAGACAAGACTAGACAGACAAGACTAGACAGTCAAGACTAGACAGACAAGACTAGACAGACAAGACTAGACAGACAAGACTAGACAGACAAGACTAGACAGACAAGACTAGACAGACAAGACTAGACAGACAAGACTAGACAGACAAGACTAGACAGACAAGACTAGACAGACAAGACTAGACAGACAAGACTAGACAGACAAGACTAGACAGACAAGACTAGACAGACAAGACTAGACAGACAAGACTAGACAGACAAGACTATACAGACAAGACTAGACAGACAAGACTAGACAGACAAGACTAGACAGACAAGACTAGACAGACAAGACTAGACAGACAAGACTAGACAGACAAGACTAGACAGACAAGACTAGACAGAC
>CALYMW010000260.1:763369-1030114 GCA_944588485.1 Phosphuga atrata | reverse complement strand
AGATATTACTAGATGGACAAGACTAGACAGACAAGACTAGACAGACAAGACTAGACAGACTAGACAGACAAGACTGGACAGACAAGACTAGACAGACAAGACTAGACAGACAAGACTAGACAGACAAGACTAGACAGACAAGACTAGACAGACAAGACTAGACAGACAAGACTAGACAGACAAGACTAGACAGACAGGACTAGACAGACAAGACTAGACAGACAAGACTAGACAGGCAAGACTAGACAGACAAGACTAGACAACTAGACAGACAAGACTAGACAGACAAGACCAGACAGACAAGACTAGACACAGACAAGACTAGACAGACAAGACTAGACAGACAAGACTAGACAGACAAGACTAGACAGACAAGACTAGACAGACAAGACTAGACAGACAAGACTAGACAGACAAGACTAGACAGACAAGACTAGACAGACAAGACTAGACAGACAAGACTAGACAGACAAGACTAGACAGACAAGACTAGACAGACAAGACTAGACAGACAAGACTAGACAGACAAGACTAGACAGACAAGACTAGACAGACAAGACTAGACAGACAAGACTAGACAGACAAGACTAGACAGACAAGACTAGACAGACAAGACTAGACAGACAAGACTAGACAGACAAGACTAGACAGACAAGACTAGACAGACAAGACTAGACAGACAAGACTAGACAGACAAGACTAGACAGACAAGACTAGACAGACAAGACTAGACAGACAAGACTAGACAGACAAGACTAGACAGACAAGACTAGACAGACAAGACTAGACAGACAAGACTAGACAGACAAGACTAGACAGACAAGACTAGACAGACAAGACTAGACAGACAAGACTAGACAGACAAGACTAGACAGACAAGACTAGACAGACAAGACTAGACAGACAAGACTAGACAGACAAGACTAGACAGACAAGACTAGACAGACAAGACTAGACAGACAAGACTAGACAGACAAGACTAGACAGACAAGACTAGACAGACAAGACTAGACAGACAAGACTAGACAGACAAGACTAGACAGACAAGACTAGACAGACAAGACTAGACAGACAAGACTAGACAGACAAGACTAGACAGACAAGACTAGACAGACAAGACTAGACAGACAAGACTAGACAGACAAGACTAGACAGACAAGACTAGACAGACAAGACTAGACAGACAAGACTAGACAGACAAGACTAGACAGACAAGACTAGACAGACAAGACTAGACAGACAAGACTAGACAGACAAGACTAGACAGACAAGACTAGACAGACAAGACTAGACAGACAAGACTAGACAGACAAGACTAGACAGACAAGACTAGACAGACAAGACTAGACAGACAAGACTAGACAGACAAGACTAGACAGACAAGACTAGACAGACAAGACTAGACAGACAAGACTAGACAGACAAGACTAGACAGACAAGACTAGACAGACAAGACTAGACAGACAAGACTAGACAGACAAGACTAGACAGACAAGACTAGACAGACAAGACTAGACAGACAAGACTAGACAGACAAGACTAGACAGACAAGACTAGACAGACAAGACTAGACAGACAAGACTAGACAGACAAGACTAGACAGACAAGACTAGACAGACAAGACTAGACAGACAAGACTAGACAGACAAGACTAGACAGACAAGACTAGACAGACAAGACTAGACAGACAAGACTAGACAGACAAGACTAGACAGACAAGACTAGACAGACAAGACTAGACAGACAAGACTAGACAGACAAGACTAGACAGACAAGACTAGACAGACAAGACTAGACAGACAAGACTAGACAGACAAGACTAGACAGACAAGACTAGACAGACAAGACTAGACAGACAAGACTAGACAGACAAGACTAGACAGACAAGACTAGACAGACAAGACTAGACAGACAAGACTAGACAGACAAGACTAGACAGACAAGACTAGACAGACAAGACTAGACAGACAAGACTAGACAGACAAGACTAGACAGACAAGACTAGACAGACAAGACTAGACAGACAAGACTAGACAGACAAGACTAGACAGACAAGACTAGACAGACAAGACTAGACAGACAAGACTAGACAGACAAGACTAGACAGACAAGACTAGACAGACAAGACTAGACAGACAAGACTAGACAGACAAGACTAGACAGACAAGACTAGACAGACAAGACTAGACAGACAAGACTAGACAGACAAGACTAGACAGACAAGACTAGACAGACAAGACTAGACAGACAAGACTAGACAGACAAGACTAGACAGACAAGACTAGACAGACAAGACTAGACAGACAAGACTAGACAGACAAGACTAGACAGACAAGACTAGACAGACAAGACTAGACAGACAAGACTAGACAGACAAGACTAGACAGACAAGACTAGACAGACAAGACTAGACAGACAAGACTAGACAGACAAGACTAGACAGACAAGACTAGACAGACAAGACTAGACAGACAAGACTAGACAGACAAGACTAGACAGACAAGACTAGACAGACAAGACTAGACAGACAAGACTAGACAGACAAGACTAGACAGACAAGACTAGACAGACAAGACTAGACAGACAAGACTAGACAGACAAGACTAGACAGACAAGACTAGACAGACAAGACTAGACAGACAAGACTAGACAGACAAGACTAGACAGACAAGACTAGACAGACAAGACTAGACAGACAAGACTAGACAGACAAGACTAGACAGACAAGACTAGACAGACAAGACTAGACAGACAAGACTAGACAGACAAGACTAGACAGACAAGACTAGACAGACAAGACTAGACAGACAAGACTAGACAGACAAGACTAGACAGACAAGACTAGACAGACAAGACTAGACAGACAAGACTAGACAGACAAGACTAGACAGACAAGACTAGACAGACAAGACTAGACAGACAAGACTAGACAGACAAGACTAGACAGACAAGACTAGACAGACAAGACTAGACAGACAAGACTAGACAGACAAGACTAGACAGACAAGACTAGACAGACAAGACTAGACAGACAAGACTAGACAGACAAGACTAGACAGACAAGACTAGACAGACAAGACTAGACAGACAAGACTAGACAGACAAGACTAGACAGACAAGACTAGACAGACAAGACTAGACAGACAAGACTAGACAGACAAGACTAGACAGACAAGACTAGACAGACAAGACTAGACAGACAAGACTAGACAGACAAGACTAGACAGACAAGACTAGACAGACAAGACTAGACAGACAAGACTAGACAGACAAGACTAGACAGACAAGACTAGACAGACAAGACTAGACAGACAAGACTAGACAGACAAGACTAGACAGACAAGACTAGACAGACAAGACTAGACAGACAAGACTAGACAGACAAGACTAGACAGACAAGACTAGACAGACAAGACTAGACAGACAAGACTAGACAGACAAGACTAGACAGACAAGACTAGACAGACAAGACTAGACAGACAAGACTAGACAGACAAGACTAGACAGACAAGACTAGACAGACAAGACTAGACAGACAAGACTAGACAGACAAGACTAGACAGACAAGACTAGACAGACAAGACTAGACAGACAAGACTAGACAGACAAGACTAGACAGACAAGACTAGACAGACAAGACTAGACAGACAAGACTAGACAGACAAGACTAGACAGACAAGACTAGACAGACAAGACTAGACAGACAAGACTAGACAGACAAGACTAGACAGACAAGACTAGACAGACAAGACTAGACAGACAAGACTAGACAGACAAGACTAGACAGACAAGACTAGACAGACAAGACTAGACAGACAAGACTAGACAGACAAGACTAGACAGACAAGACTAGACAGACAAGACTAGACAGACAAGACTAGACAGACAAGACTAGACAGACAAGACTAGACAGACAAGACTAGACAGACAAGACTAGACAGACAAGACTAGACAGACAAGACTAGACAGACAAGACTAGACAGACAAGACTAGACAGACAAGACTAGACAGACAAGACTAGACAGACAAGACTAGACAGACAAGACTAGACAGACAAGACTAGACAGACAAGACTAGACAGACAAGACTAGACAGACAAGACTAGACAGACAAGACTAGACAGACAAGACTAGACAGACAAGACTAGACAGACAAGACTAGACAGACAAGACTAGACAGACAAGACTAGACAGACAAGACTAGACAGACAAGACTAGACAGACAAGACTAGACAGACAAGACTAGACAGACAAGACTAGACAGACAAGACTAGACAGACAAGACTAGACAGACAAGACTAGACAGACAAGACTAGACAGACAAGACTAGACAGACAAGACTAGACAGACAAGACTAGACAGACAAGACTAGACAGACAAGACTAGACAGACAAGACTAGACAGACAAGACTAGACAGACAAGACTAGACAGACAAGACTAGACAGACAAGACTAGACAGACAAGACTAGACAGACAAGACTAGACAGACAAGACTAGACAGACAAGACTAGACAGACAAGACTAGACAGACAAGACTAGACAGACAAGACTAGACAGACAAGACTAGACAGACAAGACTAGACAGACAAGACTAGACAGACAAGACTAGACAGACAAGACTAGACAGACAAGACTAGACAGACAAGACTAGACAGACAAGACTAGACAGACAAGACTAGACAGACAAGACTAGACAGACAAGACTAGACAGACAAGACTAGACAGACAAGACTAGACAGACAAGACTAGACAGACAAGACTAGACAGACAAGACTAGACAGACAAGACTAGACAGACAAGACTAGACAGACAAGACTAGACAGACAAGACTAGACAGACAAGACTAGACAGACAAGACTAGACAGACAAGACTAGACAGACAAGACTAGACAGACAAGACTAGACAGACAAGACTAGACAGACAAGACTAGACAGACAAGACTAGACAGACAAGACTAGACAGACAAGACTAGACAGACAAGACTAGACAGACAAGACTAGACAGACAAGACTAGACAGACAAGACTAGACAGACAAGACTAGACAGACAAGACTAGACAGACAAGACTAGACAGACAAGACTAGACAGACAAGACTAGACAGACAAGACTAGACAGACAAGACTAGACAGACAAGACTAGACAGACAAGACTAGACAGACAAGACTAGACAGACAAGACTAGACAGACAAGACTAGACAGACAAGACTAGACAGACAAGACTAGACAGACAAGACTAGACAGACAAGACTAGACAGACAAGACTAGACAGACAAGACTAGACAGACAAGACTAGACAGACAAGACTAGACAGACAAGACTAGACAGACAAGACTAGACAGACAAGACTAGACAGACAAGACTAGACAGACAAGACTAGACAGACAAGACTAGACAGACAAGACTAGACAGACAAGACTAGACAGACAAGACTAGACAGACAAGACTAGACAGACAAGACTAGACAGACAAGACTAGACAGACAAGACTAGACAGACAAGACTAGACAGACAAGACTAGACAGACAAGACTAGACAGACAAGACTAGACAGACAAGACTAGACAGACAAGACTAGACAGACAAGACTAGACAGACAAGACTAGACAGACAAGACTAGACAGACAAGACTAGACAGACAAGACTAGACAGACAAGACTAGACAGACAAGACTAGACAGACAAGACTAGACAGACAAGACTAGACAGACAAGACTAGACAGACAAGACTAGACAGACAAGACTAGACAGACAAGACTAGACAGACAAGACTAGACAGACAAGACTAGACAGACAAGACTAGACAGACAAGACTAGACAGACAAGACTAGACAGACAAGACTAGACAGACAAGACTAGACAGACAAGACTAGACAGACAAGACTAGACAGACAAGACTAGACAGACAAGACTAGACAGACAAGACTAGACAGACAAGACTAGACAGACAAGACTAGACAGACAAGACTAGACAGACAAGACTAGACAGACAAGACTAGACAGACAAGACTAGACAGACAAGACTAGACAGACAAGACTAGACAGACAAGACTAGACAGACAAGACTAGACAGACAAGACTAGACAGACAAGACTAGACAGACAAGACTAGACAGACAAGACTAGACAGACAAGACTAGACAGACAAGACTAGACAGACAAGACTAGACAGACAAGACTAGACAGACAAGACTAGACAGACAAGACTAGACAGACAAGACTAGACAGACAAGACTAGACAGACAAGACTAGACAGACAAGACTAGACAGACAAGACTAGACAGACAAGACTAGACAGACAAGACTAGACAGACAAGACTAGACAGACAAGACTAGACAGACAAGACTAGACAGACAAGACTAGACAGACAAGACTAGACAGACAAGACTAGACAGACAAGACTAGACAGACAAGACTAGACAGACAAGACTAGACAGACAAGACTAGACAGACAAGACTAGACAGACAAGACTAGACAGACAAGACTAGACAGACAAGACTAGACAGACAAGACTAGACAGACAAGACTAGACAGACAAGACTAGACAGACAAGACTAGACAGACAAGACTAGACATAGACAGACAAGACTAGACAGACAAGACTAGACAGACAAGACTAGACAGACAAGACTAGACAGACAAGACTAGACAGACAAGACTAGACAGACAAGACTAGACAGACAAGACTAGACAGACAAGACTAGACAGACAAGACTAGACAGACAAGACTAGACAGACAAGACTAGACAGACAAGACTAGACAGACAAGACTAGACAGACAAGACTAGACAGACAAGACTAGACAGACAAGACTAGACAGACAAGACTAGACAGACAAGACTAGACAGACAAGACTAGACAGACAAGACTAGACAGACAAGACTAGACAGACAAGACTAGACAGACAAGACTAGACAGACAAGACTAGACAGACAAGACTAGACAGACAAGACTAGACAGACAAGACTAGACAGACAAGACTAGACAGACAAGACTAGACAGACAAGACTAGACAGACAAGACTAGACAGACAAGACTAGACAGACAAGACTAGACAGACAAGACTAGACAGACAAGACTAGACAGACAAGACTAGACAGACAAGACTAGACAGACAAGACTAGACAGACAAGACTAGACAGACAAGACTAGACAGACAAGACTAGACAGACAAGACTAGACAGACAAGACTAGACAGACAAGACTAGACAGACAAGACTAGACAGACAAGACTAGACAGACAAGACTAGACAGACAAGACTAGACAGACAAGACTAGACAGACAAGACTAGACAGACAAGACTAGACAGACAAGACTAGACAGACAAGACTAGACAGACAAGACTAGACAGACAAGACTAGACAGACAAGACTAGACAGACAAGACTAGACAGACAAGACTAGACAGACAAGACTAGACAGACAAGACTAGACAGACAAGACTAGACAGACAAGACTAGACAGACAAGACTAGACAGACAAGACTAGACAGACAAGACTAGACAGACAAGACTAGACAGACAAGACTAGACAGACAAGACTAGACAGACAAGACTAGACAGACAAGACTAGACAGACAAGACTAGACAGACAAGACTAGACAGACAAGACTAGACAGACAAGACTAGACAGACAAGACTAGACAGACAAGACTAGACAGACAAGACTAGACAGACAAGACTAGACAGACAAGACTAGACAGACAAGACTAGACAGACAAGACTAGACAGACAAGACTAGACAGACAAGACTAGACAGACAAGACTAGACAGACAAGACTAGACAGACAAGACTAGACAGACAAGACTAGACAGACAAGACTAGACAGACAAGACTAGACAGACAAGACTAGACAGACAAGACTAGACAGACAAGACTAGACAGACAAGACTAGACAGACAAGACTAGACAGACAAGACTAGACAGACAAGACTAGACAGACAAGACTAGACAGACAAGACTAGACAGACAAGACTAGACAGACAAGACTAGACAGACAAGACTAGACAGACAAGACTAGACAGACAAGACTAGACAGACAAGACTAGACAGACAAGACTAGACAGACAAGACTAGACAGACAAGACTAGACAGACAAGACTAGACAGACAAGACTAGACAGACAAGACTAGACAGACAAGACTAGACAGACAAGACTAGACAGACAAGACTAGACAGACAAGACTAGACAGACAAGACTAGACAGACAAGACTAGACAGACAAGACTAGACAGACAAGACTAGACAGACAAGACTAGACAGACAAGACTAGACAGACAAGACTAGACAGACAAGACTAGACAGACAAGACTAGACAGACAAGACTAGACAGACAAGACTAGACAGACAAGACTAGACAGACAAGACTAGACAGACAAGACTAGACAGACAAGACTAGACAGACAAGACTAGACAGACAAGACTAGACAGACAAGACTAGACAGACAAGACTAGACAGACAAGACTAGACAGACAAGACTAGACAGACAAGACTAGACAGACAAGACTAGACAGACAAGACTAGACAGACAAGACTAGACAGACAAGACTAGACAGACAAGACTAGACAGACAAGACTAGACAGACAAGACTAGACAGACAAGACTAGACAGACAAGACTAGACAGACAAGACTAGACAGACAAGACTAGACAGACAAGACTAGACAGACAAGACTAGACAGACAAGACTAGACAGACAAGACTAGACAGACAAGACTAGACAGACAAGACTAGACAGACAAGACTAGACAGACAAGACTAGACAGACAAGACTAGACAGACAAGACTAGACAGACAAGACTAGACAGACAAGACTAGACAGACAAGACTAGACAGACAAGACTAGACAGACAAGACTAGACAGACAAGACTAGACAGACAAGACTAGACAGACAAGACTAGACAGACAAGACTAGACAGACAAGACTAGACAGACAAGACTAGACAGACAAGACTAGACAGACAAGACTAGACAGACAAGACTAGACAGACAAGACTAGACAGACAAGACTAGACAGACAAGACTAGACAGACAAGACTAGACAGACAAGACTAGACAGACAAGACTAGACAGACAAGACTAGACAGACAAGACTAGACAGACAAGACTAGACAGACAAGACTAGACAGACAAGACTAGACAGACAAGACTAGACAGACAAGACTAGACAGACAAGACTAGACAGACAAGACTAGACAGACAAGACTAGACAGACAAGACTAGACAGACAAGACTAGACAGACAAGACTAGACAGACAAGACTAGACAGACAAGACTAGACAGACAAGACTAGACAGACAAGACTAGACAGACAAGACTAGACAGACAAGACTAGACAGACAAGACTAGACAGACAAGACTAGACAGACAAGACTAGACAGACAAGACTAGACAGACAAGACTAGACAGACAAGACTAGACAGACAAGACTAGACAGACAAGACTAGACAGACAAGACTAGACAGACAAGACTAGACAGACAAGACTAGACAGACAAGACTAGACAGACAAGACTAGACAGACAAGACTAGACAGACAAGACTAGACAGACAAGACTAGACAGACAAGACTAGACAGACAAGACTAGACAGACAAGACTAGACAGACAAGACTAGACAGACAAGACTAGACAGACAAGACTAGACAGACAAGACTAGACAGACAAGACTAGACAGACAAGACTAGACAGACAAGACTAGACAGACAAGACTAGACAGACAAGACTAGACAGACAAGACTAGACAGACAAGACTAGACAGACAAGACTAGACAGACAAGACTAGACAGACAAGACTAGACAGACAAGACTAGACAGACAAGACTAGACAGACAAGACTAGACAGACAAGACTAGACAGACAAGACTAGACAGACAAGACTAGACAGACAAGACTAGACAGACAAGACTAGACAGACAAGACTAGACAGACAAGACTAGACAGACAAGACTAGACAGACAAGACTAGACAGACAAGACTAGACAGACAAGACTAGACAGACAAGACTAGACAGACAAGACTAGACAGACAAGACTAGACAGACAAGACTAGACAGACAAGACTAGACAGACAAGACTAGACAGACAAGACTAGACAGACAAGACTAGACAGACAAGACTAGACAGACAAGACTAGACAGACAAGACTAGACAGACAAGACTAGACAGACAAGACTAGACAGACAAGACTAGACAGACAAGACTAGACAGACAAGACTAGACAGACAAGACTAGACAGACAAGACTAGACAGACAAGACTAGACAGACAAGACTAGACAGACAAGACTAGACAGACAAGACTAGACAGACAAGACTAGACAGACAAGACTAGACAGACAAGACTAGACAGACAAGACTAGACAGACAAGACTAGACAGACAAGACTAGACAGACAAGACTAGACAGACAAGACTAGACAGACAAGACTAGACAGACAAGACTAGACAGACAAGACTAGACAGACAAGACTAGACAGACAAGACTAGACAGACAAGACTAGACAGACAAGACTAGACAGACAAGACTAGACAGACAAGACTAGACAGACAAGACTAGACAGACAAGACTAGACAGACAAGACTAGACAGACAAGACTAGACAGACAAGACTAGACAGACAAGACTAGACAGACAAGACTAGACAGACAAGACTAGACAGACAAGACTAGACAGACAAGACTAGACAGACAAGACTAGACAGACAAGACTAGACAGACAAGACTAGACAGACAAGACTAGACAGACAAGACTAGACAGACAAGACTAGACAGACAAGACTAGACAGACAAGACTAGACAGACAAGACTAGACAGACAAGACTAGACAGACAAGACTAGACAGACAAGACTAGACAGACAAGACTAGACAGACAAGACTAGACAGACAAGACTAGACAGACAAGACTAGACAGACAAGACTAGACAGACAAGACTAGACAGACAAGACTAGACAGACAAGACTAGACAGACAAGACTAGACAGACAAGACTAGACAGACAAGACTAGACAGACAAGACTAGACAGACAAGACTAGACAGACAAGACTAGACAGACAAGACTAGACAGACAAGACTAGACAGACAAGACTAGACAGACAAGACTAGACAGACAAGACTAGACAGACAAGACTAGACAGACAAGACTAGACAGACAAGACTAGACAGACAAGACTAGACAGACAAGACTAGACAGACAAGACTAGACAGACAAGACTAGACAGACAAGACTAGACAGACAAGACTAGACAGACAAGACTAGACAGACAAGACTAGACAGACAAGACTAGACAGACAAGACTAGACAGACAAGACTAGACAGACAAGACTAGACAGACAAGACTAGACAGACAAGACTAGACAGACAAGACTAGACAGACAAGACTAGACAGACAAGACTAGACAGACAAGACTAGACAGACAAGACTAGACAGACAAGACTAGACAGACAAGACTAGACAGACAAGACTAGACAGACAAGACTAGACAGACAAGACTAGACAGACAAGACTAGACAGACAAGACTAGACAGACAAGACTAGACAGACAAGACTAGACAGACAAGACTAGACAGACAAGACTAGACAGACAAGACTAGACAGACAAGACTAGACAGACAAGACTAGACAGACAAGACTAGACAGACAAGACTAGACAGACAAGACTAGACAGACAAGACTAGACAGACAAGACTAGACAGACAAGACTAGACAGACAAGACTAGACAGACAAGACTAGACAGACAAGACTAGACAGACAAGACTAGACAGACAAGACTAGACAGACAAGACTAGACAGACAAGACTAGACAGACAAGACTAGACAGACAAGACTAGACAGACAAGACTAGACAGACAAGACTAGACAGACAAGACTAGACAGACAAGACTAGACAGACAAGACTAGACAGACAAGACTAGACAGACAAGACTAGACAGACAAGACTAGACAGACAAGACTAGACAGACAAGACTAGACAGACAAGACTAGACAGACAAGACTAGACAGACAAGACTAGACAGACAAGACAGACAAGACTAGACAGACAAGACTAGACAGACAAGACTAGACAGACAAGACTAGACAGACAAGACTAGACAGACAAGACTAGACAGACAAGACTAGACAGACAAGACTAGACAGACAAGACTAGACAGACAAGACTAGACAGACAAGACTAGACAGACAAGACTAGACAGACAAGACTAGACAGACAAGACTAGACAGACAAGACTAGACAGACAAGACTAGACAGACAAGACTAGACAGACAAGACTAGACAGACAAGACTAGACAGACAAGACTAGACAGACAAGACTAGACAGACAAGACTAGACAGACAAGACTAGACAGACAAGACTAGACAGACAAGACTAGACAGACAAGACTAGACAGACAAGACTAGACAGACAAGACTAGACAGACAAGACTAGACAGACAAGACTAGACAGACAAGACTAGACAGACAAGACTAGACAGACAAGACTAGACAGACAAGACTAGACAGACAAGACTAGACAGACAAGACTAGACAGACAAGACTAGACAGACAAGACTAGACAGACAAGACTAGACAGACAAGACTAGACAGACAAGACTAGACAGACAAGACTAGACAGACAAGACTAGACAGACAAGACTAGACAGACAAGACTAGACAGACAAGACTAGACAGACAAGACTAGACAGACAAGACTAGACAGACAAGACTAGACAGACAAGACTAGACAGACAAGACTAGACAGACAAGACTAGACAGACAAGACTAGACAGACAAGACTAGACAGACAAGACTAGACAGACAAGACTAGACAGACAAGACTAGACAGACAAGACTAGACAGACAAGACTAGACAGACAAGACTAGACAGACAAGACTAGACAGACAAGACTAGACAGACAAGACTAGACAGACAAGACTAGACAGACAAGACTAGACAGACAAGACTAGACAGACAAGACTAGACAGACAAGACTAGACAGACAAGACTAGACAGACAAGACTAGACAGACAAGACTAGACAGACAAGACTAGACAGACAAGACTAGACAGACAAGACTAGACAGACAAGACTAGACAGACAAGACTAGACAGACAAGACTAGACAGACAAGACTAGACAGACAAGACTAGACAGACAAGACTAGACAGACAAGACTAGACAGACAAGACTAGACAGACAAGACTAGACAGACAAGACTAGACAGACAAGACTAGACAGACAAGACTAGACAGACAAGACTAGACAGACAAGACTAGACAGACAAGACTAGACAGACAAGACTAGACAGACAAGACTAGACAGACAAGACTAGACAGACAAGACTAGACAGACAAGACTAGACAGACAAGACTAGACAGACAAGACTAGACAGACAAGACTAGACAGACAAGACTAGACAGACAAGACTAGACAGACAAGACTAGACAGACAAGACTAGACAGACAAGACTAGACAGACAAGACTAGACAGACAAGACTAGACAGACAAGACTAGACAGACAAGACTAGACAGACAAGACTAGACAGACAAGACTAGACAGACAAGACTAGACAGACAAGACTAGACAGACAAGACTAGACAGACAAGACTAGACAGACAAGACTAGACAGACAAGACTAGACAGACAAGACTAGACAGACAAGACTAGACAGACAAGACTAGACAGACAAGACTAGACAGACAAGACTAGACAGACAAGACTAGACAGACAAGACTAGACAGACAAGACTAGACAGACAAGACTAGACAGACAAGACTAGACAGACAAGACTAGACAGACAAGACTAGACAGACAAGACTAGACAGACAAGACTAGACAGACAAGACTAGACAGACAAGACTAGACAGACAAGACTAGACAGACAAGACTAGACAGACAAGACTAGACAGACAAGACTAGACAGACAAGACTAGACAGACAAGACTAGACAGACAAGACTAGACAGACAAGACTAGACAGACAAGACTAGACAGACAAGACTAGACAGACAAGACTAGACAGACAAGACTAGACAGACAAGACTAGACAGACAAGACTAGACAGACAAGACTAGACAGACAAGACTAGACAGACAAGACTAGACAGACAAGACTAGACAGACAAGACTAGACAGACAAGACTAGACAGACAAGACTAGACAGACAAGACTAGACAGACAAGACTAGACAGACAAGACTAGACAGACAAGACTAGACAGACAAGACTAGACAGACAAGACTAGACAGACAAGACTAGACAGACAAGACTAACAGACAAGACTAGACAGACAAGACTAGACAAGACTAGACAGACAAGACTAGACAGACAAGACTAGACAGACAAGACTAGACAGACAAGACTAGACAGACAAGACTAGACAGACAAGACTAGACAGACAAGACTAGACAGACAAGACTAGACAGACAAGACTAGACAGACAAGACTAGACAGACAAGACTAGACAGACAAGACTAGACAGACAAGACTAGACAGACAAGACTAGACAGACAAGACTAGACAGACAAGACTAGACAGACAAGACTAGACAGACAAGACTAGACAGACAAGACTAGACAGACAAGACTAGACAGACAAGACTAGACAGACAAGACTAGACAGACAAGACTAGACAGACAAGACTAGACAGACAAGACTAGACAGACAAGACTAGACAGACAAGACTAGACAGACAAGACTAGACAGACAAGACTAGACAGACAAGACTAGACAGACAAGACTAGACAGACAAGACTAGACAGACAAGACTAGACAGACAAGACTAGACAGACAAGACTAGACAGACAAGACTAGACAGACAAGACTAGACAGACAAGACTAGACAGACAAGACTAGACAGACAAGACTAGACAGACAAGACTAGACAGACAAGACTAGACAGACAAGACTAGACAGACAAGACTAGACAGACAAGACTAGACAGACAAGACTAGACAGACAAGACTAGACAGACAAGACTAGACAGACAAGACTAGACAGACAAGACTAGACAGACAAGACTAGACAGACAAGACTAGACAGACAAGACTAGACAGACAAGACTAGACAGACAAGACTAGACAGACAAGACTAGACAGACAAGACTAGACAGACAAGACTAGACAGACAAGACTAGACAGACAAGACTAGACAGACAAGACTAGACAGACAAGACTAGACAGACAAGACTAGACAGACAAGACTAGACAGACAAGACTAGACAGACAAGACTAGACAGACAAGACTAGACAGACAAGACTAGACAGACAAGACTAGACAGACAAGACTAGACAGACAAGACTAGACAGACAAGACTAGACAGACAAGACTAGACAGACAAGACTAGACAGACAAGACTAGACAGACAAGACTAGACAGACAAGACTAGACAGACAAGACTAGACAGACAAGACTAGACAGACAAGACTAGACAGACAAGACTAGACAGACAAGACTAGACAGACAAGACTAGACAGACAAGACTAGACAGACAAGACTAGACAGACAAGACTAGACAGACAAGACTAGACAGACAAGACTAGACAGACAAGACTAGACAGACAAGACTAGACAGACAAGACTAGACAGACAAGACTAGACAGACAAGACTAGACAGACAAGACTAGACAGACAAGACTAGACAGACAAGACTAGACAGACAAGACTAGACAGACAAGACTAGACAGACAAGACTAGACAGACAAGACTAGACAGACAAGACTAGACAGACAAGACTAGACAGACAAGACTAGACAGACAAGACTAGACAGACAAGACTAGACAGACAAGACTAGACAGACAAGACTAGACAGACAAGACTAGACAGACAAGACTAGACAGACAAGACTAGACAGACAAGACTAGACAGACAAGACTAGACAGACAAGACTAGACAGACAAGACTAGACAGACAAGACTAGACAGACAAGACTAGACAGACAAGACTAGACAGACAAGACTAGACAGACAAGACTAGACAGACAAGACTAGACAGACAAGACTAGACAGACAAGACTAGACAGACAAGACTAGACAGACAAGACTAGACAGACAAGACTAGACAGACAAGACTAGACAGACAAGACTAGACAGACAAGACTAGACAGACAAGACTAGACAGACAAGACTAGACAGACAAGACTAGACAGACAAGACTAGACAGACAAGACTAGACAGACAAGACTAGACAGACAAGACTAGACAGACAAGACTAGACAGACAAGACTAGACAGACAAGACTAGACAGACAAGACTAGACAGACAAGACTAGACAGACAAGACTAGACAGACAAGACTAGACAGACAAGACTAGACAGACAAGACTAGACAGACAAGACTAGACAGACAAGACTAGACAGACAAGACTAGACAGACAAGACTAGACAGACAAGACTAGACAGACAAGACTAGACAGACAAGACTAGACAGACAAGACTAGACAGACAAGACTAGACAGACAAGACTAGACAGACAAGACTAGACAGACAAGACTAGACAGACAAGACTAGACAGACAAGACTAGACAGACAAGACTAGACAGACAAGACTAGACAGACAAGACTAGACAGACAAGACTAGACAGACAAGACTAGACAGACAAGACTAGACAGACAAGACTAGACAGACAAGACTAGACAGACAAGACTAGACAGACAAGACTAGACAGACAAGACTAGACAGACAAGACTAGACAGACAAGACTAGACAGACAAGACTAGACAGACAAGACTAGACAGACAAGACTAGACAGACAAGACTAGACAGACAAGACTAGACAGACAAGACTAGACAGACAAGACTAGACAGACAAGACTAGACAGACAAGACTAGACAGACAAGACTAGACAGACAAGACTAGACAGACAAGACTAGACAGACAAGACTAGACAGACAAGACTAGACAGACAAGACTAGACAGACAAGACTAGACAGACAAGACTAGACAGACAAGACTAGACAGACAAGACTAGACAGACAAGACTAGACAGACAAGACTAGACAGACAAGACTAGACAGACAAGACTAGACAGACAAGACTAGACAGACAAGACTAGACAGACAAGACTAGACAGACAAGACTAGACAGACAAGACTAGACAGACAAGACTAGACAGACAAGACTAGACAGACAAGACTAGACAGACAAGACTAGACAGACAAGACTAGACAGACAAGACTAGACAGACAAGACTAGACAGACAAGACTAGACAGACAAGACTAGACAGACAAGACTAGACAGACAAGACTAGACAGACAAGACTAGACAGACAAGACTAGACAGACAAGACTAGACAGACAAGACTAGACAGACAAGACTAGACAGACAAGACTAGACAGACAAGACTAGACAGACAAGACTAGACAGACAAGACTAGACAGACAAGACTAGACAGACAAGACTAGACAGACAAGACTAGACAGACAAGACTAGACAGACAAGACTAGACAGACAAGACTAGACAGACAAGACTAGACAGACAAGACTAGACAGACAAGACTAGACAGACAAGACTAGACAGACAAGACTAGACAGACAAGACTAGACAGACAAGACTAGACAGACAAGACTAGACAGACAAGACTAGACAGACAAGACTAGACAGACAAGACTAGACAGACAAGACTAGACAGACAAGACTAGACAGACAAGACTAGACAGACAAGACTAGACAGACAAGACTAGACAGACAAGACTAGACAGACAAGACTAGACAGACAAGACTAGACAGACAAGACTAGACAGACAAGACTAGACAGACAAGACTAGACAGACAAGACTAGACAGACAAGACTAGACAGACAAGACTAGACAGACAAGACTAGACAGACAAGACTAGACAGACAAGACTAGACAGACAAGACTAGACAGACAAGACTAGACAGACAAGACTAGACAGACAAGACTAGACAGACAAGACTAGACAGACAAGACTAGACAGACAAGACTAGACAGACAAGACTAGACAGACAAGACTAGACAGACAAGACTAGACAGACAAGACTAGACAGACAAGACTAGACAGACAAGACTAGACAGACAAGACTAGACAGACAAGACTAGACAGACAAGACTAGACAGACAAGACTAGACAGACAAGACTAGACAGACAAGACTAGACAGACAAGACTAGACAGACAAGACTAGACAGACAAGACTAGACAGACAAGACTAGACAGACAAGACTAGACAGACAAGACTAGACAGACAAGACTAGACAGACAAGACTAGACAGACAAGACTAGACAGACAAGACTAGACAGACAAGACTAGACAGACAAGACTAGACAGACAAGACTAGACAGACAAGACTAGACAGACAAGACTAGACAGACAAGACTAGACAGACAAGACTAGACAGACAAGACTAGACAGACAAGACTAGACAGACAAGACTAGACAGACAAGACTAGACAGACAAGACTAGACAGACAAGACTAGACAGACAAGACTAGACAGACAAGACTAGACAGACAAGACTAGACAGACAAGACTAGACAGACAAGACTAGACAGACAAGACTAGACAGACAAGACTAGACAGACAAGACTAGACAGACAAGACTAGACAGACAAGACTAGACAGACAAGACTAGACAGACAAGACTAGACAGACAAGACTAGACAGACAAGACTAGACAGACAAGACTAGACAGACAAGACTAGACAGACAAGACTAGACAGACAAGACTAGACAGACAAGACTAGACAGACAAGACTAGACAGACAAGACTAGACAGACAAGACTAGACAGACAAGACTAGACAGACAAGACTAGACAGACAAGACTAGACAGACAAGACTAGACAGACAAGACTAGACAGACAAGACTAGACAGACAAGACTAGACAGACAAGACTAGACAGACAAGACTAGACAGACAAGACTAGACAGACAAGACTAGACAGACAAGACTAGACAGACAAGACTAGACAGACAAGACTAGACAGACAAGACTAGACAGACAAGACTAGACAGACAAGACTAGACAGACAAGACTAGACAGACAAGACTAGACAGACAAGACTAGACAGACAAGACTAGACAGACAAGACTAGACAGACAAGACTAGACAGACAAGACTAGACAGACAAGACTAGACAGACAAGACTAGACAGACAAGACTAGACAGACAAGACTAGACAGACAAGACTAGACAGACAAGACTAGACAGACAAGACTAGACAGACAAGACTAGACAGACAAGACTAGACAGACAAGACTAGACAGACAAGACTAGACAGACAAGACTAGACAGACAAGACTAGACAGACAAGACTAGACAGACAAGACTAGACAGACAAGACTAGACAGACAAGACTAGACAGACAAGACTAGACAGACAAGACTAGACAGACAAGACTAGACAGACAAGACTAGACAGACAAGACTAGACAGACAAGACTAGACAGACAAGACTAGACAGACAAGACTAGACAGACAAGACTAGACAGACAAGACTAGACAGACAAGACTAGACAGACAAGACTAGACAGACAAGACTAGACAGACAAGACTAGACAGACAAGACTAGACAGACAAGACTAGACAGACAAGACTAGACAGACAAGACTAGACAGACAAGACTAGACAGACAAGACTAGACAGACAAGACTAGACAGACAAGACTAGACAGACAAGACTAGACAGACAAGACTAGACAGACAAGACTAGACAGACAAGACTAGACAGACAAGACTAGACAGACAAGACTAGACAGACAAGACTAGACAGACAAGACTAGACAGACAAGACTAGACAGACAAGACTAGACAGACAAGACTAGACAGACAAGACTAGACAGACAAGACTAGACAGACAAGACTAGACAGACAAGACTAGACAGACAAGACTAGACAGACAAGACTAGACAGACAAGACTAGACAGACAAGACTAGACAGACAAGACTAGACAGACAAGACTAGACAGACAAGACTAGACAGACAAGACTAGACAGACAAGACTAGACAGACAAGACTAGACAGACAAGACTAGACAGACAAGACTAGACAGACAAGACTAGACAGACAAGACTAGACAGACAAGACTAGACAGACAAGACTAGACAGACAAGACTAGACAGACAAGACTAGACAGACAAGACTAGACAGACAAGACTAGACAGACAAGACTAGACAGACAAGACTAGACAGACAAGACTAGACAGACAAGACTAGACAGACAAGACTAGACAGACAAGACTAGACAGACAAGACTAGACAGACAAGACTAGACAGACAAGACTAGACAGACAAGACTAGACAGACAAGACTAGACAGACAAGACTAGACAGACAAGACTAGACAGACAAGACTAGACAGACAAGACTAGACAGACAAGACTAGACAGACAAGACTAGACAGACAAGACTAGACAGACAAGACTAGACAGACAAGACTAGACAGACAAGACTAGACAGACAAGACTAGACAGACAAGACTAGACAGACAAGACTAGACAGACAAGACTAGACAGACAAGACTAGACAGACAAGACTAGACAGACAAGACTAGACAGACAAGACTAGACAGACAAGACTAGACAGACAAGACTAGACAGACAAGACTAGACAGACAAGACTAGACAGACAAGACTAGACAGACAAGACTAGACAGACAAGACTAGACAGACAAGACTAGACAGACAAGACTAGACAGACAAGACTAGACAGACAAGACTAGACAGACAAGACTAGACAGACAAGACTAGACAGACAAGACTAGACAGACAAGACTAGACAGACAAGACTAGACAGACAAGACTAGACAGACAAGACTAGACAGACAAGACTAGACAGACAAGACTAGACAGACAAGACTAGACAGACAAGACTAGACAGACAAGACTAGACAGACAAGACTAGACAGACAAGACTAGACAGACAAGACTAGACAGACAAGACTAGACAGACAAGACTAGACAGACAAGACTAGACAGACAAGACTAGACAGACAAGACTAGACAGACAAGACTAGACAGACAAGACTAGACAGACAAGACTAGACAGACAAGACTAGACAGACAAGACTAGACAGACAAGACTAGACAGACAAGACTAGACAGACAAGACTAGACAGACAAGACTAGACAGACAAGACTAGACAGACAAGACTAGACAGACAAGACTAGACAGACAAGACTAGACAGACAAGACTAGACAGACAAGACTAGACAGACAAGACTAGACAGACAAGACTAGACAGACAAGACTAGACAGACAAGACTAGACAGACAAGACTAGACAGACAAGACTAGACAGACAAGACTAGACAGACAAGACTAGACAGACAAGACTAGACAGACAAGACTAGACAGACAAGACTAGACAGACAAGACTAGACAGACAAGACTAGACAGACAAGACTAGACAGACAAGACTAGACAGACAAGACTAGACAGACAAGACTAGACAGACAAGACTAGACAGACAAGACTAGACAGACAAGACTAGACAGACAAGACTAGACAGACAAGACTAGACAGACAAGACTAGACAGACAAGACTAGACAGACAAGACTAGACAGACAAGACTAGACAGACAAGACTAGACAGACAAGACTAGACAGACAAGACTAGACAGACAAGACTAGACAGACAAGACTAGACAGACAAGACTAGACAGACAAGACTAGACAGACAAGACTAGACAGACAAGACTAGACAGACAAGACTAGACAGACAAGACTAGACAGACAAGACTAGACAGACAAGACTAGACAGACAAGACTAGACAGACAAGACTAGACAGACAAGACTAGACAGACAAGACTAGACAGACAAGACTAGACAGACAAGACTAGACAGACAAGACTAGACAGACAAGACTAGACAGACAAGACTAGACAGACAAGACTAGACAGACAAGACTAGACAGACAAGACTAGACAGACAAGACTAGACAGACAAGACTAGACAGACAAGACTAGACAGACAAGACTAGACAGACAAGACTAGACAGACAAGACTAGACAGACAAGACTAGACAGACAAGACTAGACAGACAAGACTAGACAGACAAGACTAGACAGACAAGACTAGACAGACAAGACTAGACAGACAAGACTAGACAGACAAGACTAGACAGACAAGACTAGACAGACAAGACTAGACAGACAAGACTAGACAGACAAGACTAGACAGACAAGACTAGACAGACAAGACTAGACAGACAAGACTAGACAGACAAGACTAGACAGACAAGACTAGACAGACAAGACTAGACAGACAAGACTAGACAGACAAGACTAGACAGACAAGACTAGACAGACAAGACTAGACAGACAAGACTAGACAGACAAGACTAGACAGACAAGACTAGACAGACAAGACTAGACAGACAAGACTAGACAGACAAGACTAGACAGACAAGACTAGACAGACAAGACTAGACAGACAAGACTAGACAGACAAGACTAGACAGACAAGACTAGACAGACAAGACTAGACAGACAAGACTAGACAGACAAGACTAGACAGACAAGACTAGACAGACAAGACTAGACAGACAAGACTAGACAGACAAGACTAGACAGACAAGACTAGACAGACAAGACTAGACAGACAAGACTAGACAGACAAGACTAGACAGACAAGACTAGACAGACAAGACTAGACAGACAAGACTAGACAGACAAGACTAGACAGACAAGACTAGACAGACAAGACTAGACAGACAAGACTAGACAGACAAGACTAGACAGACAAGACTAGACAGACAAGACTAGACAGACAAGACTAGACAGACAAGACTAGACAGACAAGACTAGACAGACAAGACTAGACAGACAAGACTAGACAGACAAGACTAGACAGACAAGACTAGACAGACAAGACTAGACAGACAAGACTAGACAGACAAGACTAGACAGACAAGACTAGACAGACAAGACTAGACAGACAAGACTAGACAGACAAGACTAGACAGACAAGACTAGACAGACAAGACTAGACAGACAAGACTAGACAGACAAGACTAGACAGACAAGACTAGACAGACAAGACTAGACAGACAAGACTAGACAGACAAGACTAGACAGACAAGACTAGACAGACAAGACTAGACAGACAAGACTAGACAGACAAGACTAGACAGACAAGACTAGACAGACAAGACTAGACAGACAAGACTAGACAGACAAGACTAGACAGACAAGACTAGACAGACAAGACTAGACAGACAAGACTAGACAGACAAGACTAGACAGACAAGACTAGACAGACAAGACTAGACAGACAAGACTAGACAGACAAGACTAGACAGACAAGACTAGACAGACAAGACTAGACAGACAAGACTAGACAGACAAGACTAGACAGACAAGACTAGACAGACAAGACTAGACAGACAAGACTAGACAGACAAGACTAGACAGACAAGACTAGACAGACAAGACTAGACAGACAAGACTAGACAGACAAGACTAGACAGACAAGACTAGACAGACAAGACTAGACAGACAAGACTAGACAGACAAGACTAGACAGACAAGACTAGACAGACAAGACTAGACAGACAAGACTAGACAGACAAGACTAGACAGACAAGACTAGACAGACAAGACTAGACAGACAAGACTAGACAGACAAGACTAGACAGACAAGACTAGACAGACAAGACTAGACAGACAAGACTAGACAGACAAGACTAGACAGACAAGACTAGACAGACAAGACTAGACAGACAAGACTAGACAGACAAGACTAGACAGACAAGACTAGACAGACAAGACTAGACAGACAAGACTAGACAGACAAGACTAGACAGACAAGACTAGACAGACAAGACTAGACAGACAAGACTAGACAGACAAGACTAGACAGACAAGACTAGACAGACAAGACTAGACAGACAAGACTAGACAGACAAGACTAGACAGACAAGACTAGACAGACAAGACTAGACAGACAAGACTAGACAGACAAGACTAGACAGACAAGACTAGACAGACAAGACTAGACAGACAAGACTAGACAGACAAGACTAGACAGACAAGACTAGACAGACAAGACTAGACAGACAAGACTAGACAGACAAGACTAGACAGACAAGACTAGACAGACAAGACTAGACAGACAAGACTAGACAGACAAGACTAGACAGACAAGACTAGACAGACAAGACTAGACAGACAAGACTAGACAGACAAGACTAGACAGACAAGACTAGACAGACAAGACTAGACAGACAAGACTAGACAGACAAGACTAGACAGACAAGACTAGACAGACAAGACTAGACAGACAAGACTAGACAGACAAGACTAGACAGACAAGACTAGACAGACAAGACTAGACAGACAAGACTAGACAGACAAGACTAGACAGACAAGACTAGACAGACAAGACTAGACAGACAAGACTAGACAGACAAGACTAGACAGACAAGACTAGACAGACAAGACTAGACAGACAAGACTAGACAGACAAGACTAGACAGACAAGACTAGACAGACAAGACTAGACAGACAAGACTAGACAGACAAGACTAGACAGACAAGACTAGACAGACAAGACTAGACAGACAAGACTAGACAGACAAGACTAGACAGACAAGACTAGACAGACAAGACTAGACAGACAAGACTAGACAGACAAGACTAGACAGACAAGACTAGACAGACAAGACTAGACAGACAAGACTAGACAGACAAGACTAGACAGACAAGACTAGACAGACAAGACTAGACAGACAAGACTAGACAGACAAGACTAGACAGACAAGACTAGACAGACAGACAAGACTAGACAGACAAGACTAGACAAGACTAGACAGACAAGACTAGACAGACAAGACTAGACAGACAAGACTAGACAGACAAGACTAGACAGACAAGACTAGACAGACAAGACTAGACAGACAAGACTAGACAGACAAGACTAGACAGACAAGACTAGACAGACAAGACTAGACAGACAAGACTAGACAGACAAGACTAGACAGACAAGACTAGACAGACAAGACTAGACAGACAAGACTAGACAGACAAGACTAGACAGACAAGACTAGACAGACAAGACTAGACAGACAAGACTAGACAGACAAGACTAGACAGACAAGACTAGACAGACAAGACTAGACAGACAAGACTAGACAGACAAGACTAGACAGACAAGACTAGACAGACAAGACTAGACAGACAAGACTAGACAGACAAGACTAGACAGACAAGACTAGACAGACAAGACTAGACAGACAAGACTAGACAGACAAGACTAGACAGACAAGACTAGACAGACAAGACTAGACAGACAAGACTAGACAGACAAGACTAGACAGACAAGACTAGACAGACAAGACTAGACAGACAAGACTAGACAGACAAGACTAGACAGACAAGACTAGACAGACAAGACTAGACAGACAAGACTAGACAGACAAGACTAGACAGACAAGACTAGACAGACAAGACTAGACAGACAAGACTAGACAGACAAGACTAGACAGACAAGACTAGACAGACAAGACTAGACAGACAAGACTAGACAGACAAGACTAGACAGACAAGACTAGACAGACAAGACTAGACAGACAAGACTAGACAGACAAGACTAGACAGACAAGACTAGACAGACAAGACTAGACAGACAAGACTAGACAGACAAGACTAGACAGACAAGACTAGACAGACAAGACTAGACAGACAAGACTAGACAGACAAGACTAGACAGACAAGACTAGACAGACAAGACTAGACAGACAAGACTAGACAGACAAGACTAGACAGACAAGACTAGACAGACAAGACTAGACAGACAAGACTAGACAGACAAGACTAGACAGACAAGACTAGACAGACAAGACTAGACAGACAAGACTAGACAGACAAGACTAGACAGACAAGACTAGACAGACAAGACTAGACAGACAAGACTAGACAGACAAGACTAGACAGACAAGACTAGACAGACAAGACTAGACAGACAAGACTAGACAGACAAGACTAGACAGACAAGACTAGACAGACAAGACTAGACAGACAAGACTAGACAGACAAGACTAGACAGACAAGACTAGACAGACAAGACTAGACAGACAAGACTAGACAGACAAGACTAGACAGACAAGACTAGACAGACAAGACTAGACAGACAAGACTAGACAGACAAGACTAGACAGACAAGACTAGACAGACAAGACTAGACAGACAAGACTAGACAGACAAGACTAGACAGACAAGACTAGACAGACAAGACTAGACAGACAAGACTAGACAGACAAGACTAGACAGACAAGACTAGACAGACAAGACTAGACAGACAAGACTAGACAGACAAGACTAGACAGACAAGACTAGACAGACAAGACTAGACAGACAAGACTAGACAGACAAGACTAGACAGACAAGACTAGACAGACAAGACTAGACAGACAAGACTAGACAGACAAGACTAGACAGACAAGACTAGACAGACAAGACTAGACAGACAAGACTAGACAGACAAGACTAGACAGACAAGACTAGACAGACAAGACTAGACAGACAAGACTAGACAGACAAGACTAGACAGACAAGACTAGACAGACAAGACTAGACAGACAAGACTAGACAGACAAGACTAGACAGACAAGACTAGACAGACAAGACTAGACAGACAAGACTAGACAGACAAGACTAGACAGACAAGACTAGACAGACAAGACTAGACAGACAAGACTAGACAGACAAGACTAGACAGACAAGACTAGACAGACAAGACTAGACAGACAAGACTAGACAGACAAGACTAGACAGACAAGACTAGACAGACAAGACTAGACAGACAAGACTAGACAGACAAGACTAGACAGACAAGACTAGACAGACAAGACTAGACAGACAAGACTAGACAGACAAGACTAGACAGACAAGACTAGACAGACAAGACTAGACAGACAAGACTAGACAGACAAGACTAGACAGACAAGACTAGACAGACAAGACTAGACAGACAAGACTAGACAGACAAGACTAGACAGACAAGACTAGACAGACAAGACTAGACAGACAAGACTAGACAGACAAGACTAGACAGACAAGACTAGACAGACAAGACTAGACAGACAAGACTAGACAGACAAGACTAGACAGACAAGACTAGACAGACAAGACTAGACAGACAAGACTAGACAGACAAGACTAGACAGACAAGACTAGACAGACAAGACTAGACAGACAAGACTAGACAGACAAGACTAGACAGACAAGACTAGACAGACAAGACTAGACAGACAAGACTAGACAGACAAGACTAGACAGACAAGACTAGACAGACAAGACTAGACAGACAAGACTAGACAGACAAGACTAGACAGACAAGACTAGACAGACAAGACTAGACAGACAAGACTAGACAGACAAGACTAGACAGACAAGACTAGACAGACAAGACTAGACAGACAAGACTAGACAGACAAGACTAGACAGACAAGACTAGACAGACAAGACTAGACAGACAAGACTAGACAGACAAGACTAGACAGACAAGACTAGACAGACAAGACTAGACAGACAAGACTAGACAGACAAGACTAGACAGACAAGACTAGACAGACAAGACTAGACAGACAAGACTAGACAGACAAGACTAGACAGACAAGACTAGACAGACAAGACTAGACAGACAAGACTAGACAGACAAGACTAGACAGACAAGACTAGACAGACAAGACTAGACAGACAAGACTAGACAGACAAGACTAGACAGACAAGACTAGACAGACAAGACTAGACAGACAAGACTAGACAGACAAGACTAGACAGACAAGACTAGACAGACAAGACTAGACAGACAAGACTAGACAGACAAGACTAGACAGACAAGACTAGACAGACAAGACTAGACAGACAAGACTAGACAGACAAGACTAGACAGACAAGACTAGACAGACAAGACTAGACAGACAAGACTAGACAGACAAGACTAGACAGACAAGACTAGACAGACAAGACTAGACAGACAAGACTAGACAGACAAGACTAGACAGACAAGACTAGACAGACAAGACTAGACAGACAAGACTAGACAGACAAGACTAGACAGACAAGACTAGACAGACAAGACTAGACAGACAAGACTAGACAGACAAGACTAGACAGACAAGACTAGACAGACAAGACTAGACAGACAAGACTAGACAGACAAGACTAGACAGACAAGACTAGACAGACAAGACTAGACAGACAAGACTAGACAGACAAGACTAGACAGACAAGACTAGACAGACAAGACTAGACAGACAAGACTAGACAGACAAGACTAGACAGACAAGACTAGACAGACAAGACTAGACAGACAAGACTAGACAGACAAGACTAGACAGACAAGACTAGACAGACAAGACTAGACAGACAAGACTAGACAGACAAGACTAGACAGACAAGACTAGACAGACAAGACTAGACAGACAAGACTAGACAGACAAGACTAGACAGACAAGACTAGACAGACAAGACTAGACAGACAAGACTAGACAGACAAGACTAGACAGACAAGACTAGACAGACAAGACTAGACAGACAAGACTAGACAGACAAGACTAGACAGACAAGACTAGACAGACAAGACTAGACAGACAAGACTAGACAGACAAGACTAGACAGACAAGACTAGACAGACAAGACTAGACAGACAAGACTAGACAGACAAGACTAGACAGACAAGACTAGACAGACAAGACTAGACAGACAAGACTAGACAGACAAGACTAGACAGACAAGACTAGACAGACAAGACTAGACAGACAAGACTAGACAGACAAGACTAGACAGACAAGACTAGACAGACAAGACTAGACAGACAAGACTAGACAGACAAGACTAGACAGACAAGACTAGACAGACAAGACTAGACAGACAAGACTAGACAGACAAGACTAGACAGACAAGACTAGACAGACAAGACTAGACAGACAAGACTAGACAGACAAGACTAGACAGACAAGACTAGACAGACAAGACTAGACAGACAAGACTAGACAGACAAGACTAGACAGACAAGACTAGACAGACAAGACTAGACAGACAAGACTAGACAGACAAGACTAGACAGACAAGACTAGACAGACAAGACTAGACAGACAAGACTAGACAGACAAGACTAGACAGACAAGACTAGACAGACAAGACTAGACAGACAAGACTAGACAGACAAGACTAGACAGACAAGACTAGACAGACAAGACTAGACAGACAAGACTAGACAGACAAGACTAGACAGACAAGACTAGACAGACAAGACTAGACAGACAAGACTAGACAGACAAGACTAGACAGACAAGACTAGACAGACAAGACTAGACAGACAAGACTAGACAGACAAGACTAGACAGACAAGACTAGACAGACAAGACTAGACAGACAAGACTAGACAGACAAGACTAGACAGACAAGACTAGACAGACAAGACTAGACAGACAAGACTAGACAGACAAGACTAGACAGACAAGACTAGACAGACAAGACTAGACAGACAAGACTAGACAGACAAGACTAGACAGACAAGACTAGACAGACAAGACTAGACAGACAAGACTAGACAGACAAGACTAGACAGACAAGACTAGACAGACAAGACTAGACAGACAAGACTAGACAGACAAGACTAGACAGACAAGACTAGACAGACAAGACTAGACAGACAAGACTAGACAGACAAGACTAGACAGACAAGACTAGACAGACAAGACTAGACAGACAAGACTAGACAGACAAGACTAGACAGACAAGACTAGACAGACAAGACTAGACAGACAAGACTAGACAGACAAGACTAGACAGACAAGACTAGACAGACAAGACTAGACAGACAAGACTAGACAGACAAGACTAGACAGACAAGACTAGACAGACAAGACTAGACAGACAAGACTAGACAGACAAGACTAGACAGACAAGACTAGACAGACAAGACTAGACAGACAAGACTAGACAGACAAGACTAGACAGACAAGACTAGACAGACAAGACTAGACAGACAAGACTAGACAGACAAGACTAGACAGACAAGACTAGACAGACAAGACTAGACAGACAAGACTAGACAGACAAGACTAGACAGACAAGACTAGACAGACAAGACTAGACAGACAAGACTAGACAGACAAGACTAGACAGACAAGACTAGACAGACAAGACTAGACAGACAAGACTAGACAGACAAGACTAGACAGACAAGACTAGACAGACAAGACTAGACAGACAAGACTAGACAGACAAGACTAGACAGACAAGACTAGACAGACAAGACTAGACAGACAAGACTAGACAGACAAGACTAGACAGACAAGACTAGACAGACAAGACTAGACAGACAAGACTAGACAGACAAGACTAGACAGACAAGACTAGACAGACAAGACTAGACAGACAAGACTAGACAGACAAGACTAGACAGACAAGACTAGACAGACAAGACTAGACAGACAAGACTAGACAGACAAGACTAGACAGACAAGACTAGACAGACAAGACTAGACAGACAAGACTAGACAGACAAGACTAGACAGACAAGACTAGACAGACAAGACTAGACAGACAAGACTAGACAGACAAGACTAGACAGACAAGACTAGACAGACAAGACTAGACAGACAAGACTAGACAGACAAGACTAGACAGACAAGACTAGACAGACAAGACTAGACAGACAAGACTAGACAGACAAGACTAGACAGACAAGACTAGACAGACAAGACTAGACAGACAAGACTAGACAGACAAGACTAGACAGACAAGACTAGACAGACAAGACTAGACAGACAAGACTAGACAGACAAGACTAGACAGACAAGACTAGACAGACAAGACTAGACAGACAAGACTAGACAGACAAGACTAGACAGACAAGACTAGACAGACAAGACTAGACAGACAAGACTAGACAGACAAGACTAGACAGACAAGACTAGACAGACAAGACTAGACAGACAAGACTAGACAGACAAGACTAGACAGACAAGACTAGACAGACAAGACTAGACAGACAAGACTAGACAGACAAGACTAGACAGACAAGACTAGACAGACAAGACTAGACAGACAAGACAAGACAGACAAGACTAGAAGACAGAGACAAGACTAGACAGACAAGACTAGACAGACAAGACTAGACAGACAAGACTAGACAGACAAGACTAGACAGACAAGACTAGACAGACAAGACTAGACAGACAAGACTAGACAGACAAGACTAGACAGACAAGACTAGACAGACAAGACTAGACAGACAAGACTAGACAGACAAGACTAGACAGACAAGACTAGACAGACAAGACTAGACAGACAAGACTAGACAGACAAGACTAGACAGACAAGACTAGACAGACAAGACTAGACAGACAAGACTAGACAGACAAGACTAGACAGACAAGACTAGACAGACAAGACTAGACAGACAAGACTAGACAGACAAGACTAGACAGACAAGACTAGACAGACAAGACTAGACAGACAAGACTAGACAGACAAGACTAGACAGACAAGACTAGACAGACAAGACTAGACAGACAAGACTAGACAGACAAGACTAGACAGACAAGACTAGACAGACAAGACTAGACAGACAAGACTAGACAGACAAGACTAGACAGACAAGACTAGACAGACAAGACTAGACAGACAAGACTAGACAGACAAGACTAGACAGACAAGACTAGACAGACAAGACTAGACAGACAAGACTAGACAGACAAGACTAGACAGACAAGACTAGACAGACAAGACTAGACAGACAAGACTAGACAGACAAGACTAGACAGACAAGACTAGACAGACAAGACTAGACAGACAAGACTAGACAGACAAGACTAGACAGACAAGACTAGACAGACAAGACTAGACAGACAAGACTAGACAGACAAGACTAGACAGACAAGACTAGACAGACAAGACTAGACAGACAAGACTAGACAGACAAGACTAGACAGACAAGACTAGACAGACAAGACTAGACAGACAAGACTAGACAGACAAGACTAGACAGACAAGACTAGACAGACAAGACTAGACAGACAAGACTAGACAGACAAGACTAGACAGACAAGACTAGACAGACAAGACTAGACAGACAAGACTAGACAGACAAGACTAGACAGACAAGACTAGACAGACAAGACTAGACAGACAAGACTAGACAGACAAGACTAGACAGACAAGACTAGACAGACAAGACTAGACAGACAAGACTAGACAGACAAGACTAGACAGACAAGACTAGACAGACAAGACTAGACAGACAAGACTAGACAGACAAGACTAGACAGACAAGACTAGACAGACAAGACTAGACAGACAAGACTAGACAGACAAGACTAGACAGACAAGACTAGACAGACAAGACTAGACAGACAAGACTAGACAGACAAGACTAGACAGACAAGACTAGACAGACAAGACTAGACAGACAAGACTAGACAGACAAGACTAGACAGACAAGACTAGACAGACAAGACTAGACAGACAAGACTAGACAGACAAGACTAGACAGACAAGACTAGACAGACAAGACTAGACAGACAAGACTAGACAGACAAGACTAGACAGACAAGACTAGACAGACAAGACTAGACAGACAAGACTAGACAGACAAGACTAGACAGACAAGACTAGACAGACAAGACTAGACAGACAAGACTAGACAGACAAGACTAGACAGACAAGACTAGACAGACAAGACTAGACAGACAAGACTAGACAGACAAGACTAGACAGACAAGACTAGACAGACAAGACTAGACAGACAAGACTAGACAGACAAGACTAGACAGACAAGACTAGACAGACAAGACTAGACAGACAAGACTAGACAGACAAGACTAGACAGACAAGACTAGACAGACAAGACTAGACAGACAAGACTAGACAGACAAGACTAGACAGACAAGACTAGACAGACAAGACTAGACAGACAAGACTAGACAGACAAGACTAGACAGACAAGACTAGACAGACAAGACTAGACAGACAAGACTAGACAGACAAGACTAGACAGACAAGACTAGACAGACAAGACTAGACAGACAAGACTAGACAGACAAGACTAGACAGACAAGACTAGACAGACAAGACTAGACAGACAAGACTAGACAGACAAGACTAGACAGACAAGACTAGACAGACAAGACTAGACAGACAAGACTAGACAGACAAGACTAGACAGACAAGACTAGACAGACAAGACTAGACAGACAAGACTAGACAGACAAGACTAGACAGACAAGACTAGACAGACAAGACTAGACAGACAAGACTAGACAGACAAGACTAGACAGACAAGACTAGACAGACAAGACTAGACAGACAAGACTAGACAGACAAGACTAGACAGACAAGACTAGACAGACAAGACTAGACAGACAAGACTAGACAGACAAGACTAGACAGACAAGACTAGACAGACAAGACTAGACAGACAAGACTAGACAGACAAGACTAGACAGACAAGACTAGACAGACAAGACTAGACAGACAAGACTAGACAGACAAGACTAGACAGACAAGACTAGACAGACAAGACTAGACAGACAAGACTAGACAGACAAGACTAGACAGACAAGACTAGACAGACAAGACTAGACAGACAAGACTAGACAGACAAGACTAGACAGACAAGACTAGACAGACAAGACTAGACAGACAAGACTAGACAGACAAGACTAGACAGACAAGACTAGACAGACAAGACTAGACAGACAAGACTAGACAGACAAGACTAGACAGACAAGACTAGACAGACAAGACTAGACAGACAAGACTAGACAGACAAGACTAGACAGACAAGACTAGACAGACAAGACTAGACAGACAAGACTAGACAGACAAGACTAGACAGACAAGACTAGACAGACAAGACTAGACAGACAAGACTAGACAGACAAGACTAGACAGACTAGACAGACAAGACTAGACAGACAAGACTAGACAGACAAGACTAGACAGACAAGACTAGACAGACAAGACTAGACAGACAAGACTAGACAGACAAGACTAGACAGACAAGACTAGACAGACAAGACTAGACAGACAAGACTAGACAGACAAGACTAGACAGACAAGACTAGACAGACAAGACTAGACAGACAAGACTAGACAGACAAGACTAGACAGACAAGACTAGACAGACAAGACTAGACAGACAAGACTAGACAGACAAGACTAGACAGACAAGACTAGACAGACAAGACTAGACAGACAAGACTAGACAGACAAGACTAGACAGACAAGACTAGACAGACAAGACTAGACAGACAAGACTAGACAGACAAGACTAGACAGACAAGACTAGACAGACAAGACTAGACAGACAAGACTAGACAGACAAGACTAGACAGACAAGACTAGACAGACAAGACTAGACAGACAAGACTAGACAGACAAGACTAGACAGACAAGACTAGACAGACAAGACTAGACAGACAAGACAAGACTAGACAGACAAGACTAGACAGACAAGACTAGACAGACAAGACTAGACAGACAAGACTAGACAGACAAGACTAGACAGACAAGACTAGACAGACAAGACTAGACAGACAAGACTAGACAGACAAGACTAGACAGACAAGACTAGACAGACAAGACTAGACAGACAAGACTAGACAGACAAGACTAGACAGACAAGACTAGACAGACAAGACTAGACAGACAAGACTAGACAGACAAGACTAGACAGACAAGACTAGACAGACAAGACTAGACAGACAAGACTAGACAGACAAGACTAGACAGACAAGACTAGACAGACAAGACTAGACAGACAAGACTAGACAGACAAGACTAGACAGACAAGACTAGACAGACAAGACTAGACAGACAAGACTAGACAGACAAGACTAGACAGACAAGACTAGACAGACAAGACTAGACAGACAAGACTAGACAGACAAGACTAGACAGACAAGACTAGACAGACAAGACTAGACAGACAAGACTAGACAGACAAGACTAGACAGACAAGACTAGACAGACAAGACTAGACAGACAAGACTAGACAGACAAGACTAGACAGACAAGACTAGACAGACAAGACTAGACAGACAAGACTAGACAGACAAGACTAGACAGACAAGACTAGACAGACAAGACTAGACAGACAAGACTAGACAGACAAGACTAGACAGACAAGACTAGACAGACAAGACTAGACAGACAAGACTAGACAGACAAGACTAGACAGACAAGACTAGACAGACAAGACTAGACAGACAAGACTAGACAGACAAGACTAGACAGACAAGACTAGACAGACAAGACTAGACAGACAAGACTAGACAGACAAGACTAGACAGACAAGACTAGACAGACAAGACTAGACAGACAAGACTAGACAGACAAGACTAGACAGACAAGACTAGACAGACAAGACTAGACAGACAAGACTAGACAGACAAGACTAGACAGACAAGACTAGACAGACAAGACTAGACAGACAAGACTAGACAGACAAGACTAGACAGACAAGACTAGACAGACAAGACTAGACAGACAAGACTAGACAGACAAGACTAGACAGACAAGACTTTTTTTTTTT
Organism: Phosphuga atrata; assembly: GCA_944588485.1. NCBI lineage: Eukaryota > Metazoa > Arthropoda > Insecta > Coleoptera > Silphidae > Phosphuga > Phosphuga atrata. The sequence continues at coordinate 994,640 of CALYMW010000260.1, read as the reverse complement.
TTTTTGGGGGGGGGCGTAGCTGGCGGTAACTTAACCTAACCAGGCAAGTGGCCCCCCTGGAACGCATCCGTACACTCTGGACCCGCTTGTCGCATAACCTCGGAGTGACGGATGGCTTAAATTTAATCTACTTTATGTTGTTCCTCGATTTGATCTCATCGGCCTCTTTCTCGCTCATTATTTTATGAATCAGCCCTTGGATGTTCCTCCACCGTGACTCATCTTTCAACATACTTTCGATTATAGTTCTCGGATGGATTGATTCTCCCAGTTTTTTTTCCACTTTTTCTCTGTCTGTTTCCCACCTCCAGCAATCGAATATCGTATGGATCACGCTGTCCTTCTCCTTGCAGTATACACACAGGTCGTCAGCTGCCTTGCCGATGTTATGCAGATAGTCCTGGAAACATCCGTGGCCGGAGAGGAACTGAGCTAGATGGAAGCTAATTTCCCCGTGTTTTCTGGTGATCCAGGGAAGTATGTCCGGGATTAACAGTCTCGTCCACTCTCCTCGTTCGCTTAACTGCCACCTTTCTTGCCACTTCTCGAGGAGTTCTTGTCTGGCCAAACGTTTACTTTGTTTGTCGCCCTCTGAGTCATACACTCTTTTCCTCTCGTTTGCGATCAGGTCTATTGGGGGGATACCTGAAATAACCTGCGCGGCCACTCCTGAAACGGTTCTGTAAGTTCTGCTTACACGTAGTGCCATTTTTCGGTGAACTTGTGCGAGCTTCTGCAGGTTAATTTCTTTTTTTAGTTCAGAGGCCCATATAGGGGCACCGTACAGCATGGTAGCCTGCACTACAGAGCTGAGAATTCTGCGCGAACTACTCTTTGGCCCCCCCAGATTTGGCATGAGTTGTTGTATCCCTGCCAGTGTTCTTAAACCCCTTGCTGCTGCTTCGGTTATATGTGCAGCGAACGAAAGCCTTTTGTCGATGGTTATTCCAAGGTACTTGATGGTCTCTTTTGGTCTTATTATTGCCTCTTCCACTGTAAATAATATGGGGCTAAGTTGTCTCAGTCCCGTGAGGAGGACAGCTTCAGTTTTTTCTGGTGCTAGACTCAGGTTTTTTTCTTTCAACCACGCACTGATTAGGGATGTTACATGGTTTGCTTTTTGCATCAGCTCTTGTTCTGTCCTGGCTCTGGCGACCAGTGCTATATCATCTGCAAAGCCGATTATAGTAGCGCCCACTGGAAGCCTCATTGTCAGAATTCCGTCGTATAGTATGTTCCACAAAGTGGGTCCCAATATCGAACCCTGTGGAACACCACTACTAATTTTTTTCTCTTCAGTCCGTCGATCTCCTTGCAGTATGATGCTTCTCCCACTGAGGTAGCTTCGCAGCATCCGTAATAGATAGGGGGATATGCCTCTAGTTGTTAAACAGTCCATAATATGCTTCCACGATGCACTGTTAAACGCATTTCTAACATCGAATGTTAGGAGAGCACACATTTGCTTGGTTCTCTGGGACCCACTGTTGGCCTGTTCTGCGATTTCCACTACAGCTTTTAGGGCCGTGATGGTAGATCGTCCTTCCCTGAACCCATACTGGTGCTTTGACAATCCGACTCCTGTCTTGAGCTCTTCCTTCAATCTCGTAAGTAAAAGTTGTTCTAACAGTTTCCCACATACGTCGAGTAAGCAGATAGGCCTGTAGGATGTGGGATCATCTATTGGTTTATCCCCCTTCCTGATGAGGGCGAGCTTCGCACGCTTCCATCTAGTTGGAAAGTTTCCGGCGGTTAGTAAGTTATTCATGACTTTCAGGACGAAGTCGGATTGATGTGCAGCTGTTATCTTCACTACCTCAGGTGGTATACCGTCGGGACCTGGTGTTCTGCCGTTTCTAATGCGCTTGCTCGCAATAGAAAGTTCCTCTTTCGTGAAGTGGGGCGTATTTACGACTTCTGGTTGTAGCCAGTCAAAGGGAGCATGCTCTGGGAATAATACGTCCGCGACTTGACGCGCTCTTTCCAACGACATTGGAAGATTTTGAGGACGAATCCTTAAGTTCCTTCTTATTATTTGGAACGCGTCTCCCCATGTGTCCTTGTCCAGATCCATGCACAGTTTCTTCCAGTGGCTTTGTTTGGAGTTGTATATTAGCTGGCGTAATTCCTTTTTTAAGCGTTTATATTCGTGTTTAAACAATTTAGTATTTTCTTCGTTAGTTTTTTTGGTTCTTTGGCGCTGGTATTTTCTTCTGGCGACTATGCATTTAAATCTAGTGTCAGCAATTTCATCGGTCCACCAGTATACGGGCCTCTGGGGTTTTTTATTTCCAAGCTTTCCCAAGGTGACGTCACACGCTCTGCTCATCACGTGAGTCAGTGTCTCAGCGTTATCATTAATTTTATTTTGAAACTGCTCTGTCAAGCATTCTCGAATTTTCTCCTCCTGCAGTTGTTGTGAGTTCCAGCCGCTTGTTGGTGACTTTGACATTTTTTGTGGTCTTACATGTTGCCTTATGGTGTACAAGATGTATCGATGGTCACTCAGAGATTCTTTTTCGAGTACCCTCCATCCTAGGAACCTGTCGCTTATGGAGTTGGTAGAAAAGGTAAGATCTATGGTGGAGCCCGAGTTTCCCCTCACAAAAGTGTAGCTATCTCCTTTATTCTGGATGACCAAATCAAGATCCACTGCCCAGTCTGTCACGATGTTTCCCCTTTTGTCCAAGCATGGGGATCCCCAGTAGGGGGATTTTGCGTTAAAGTCACCAGCTACTACTATCCCTCTTTTGCTTTGGAGCTTGATACACTGACTTAGCAGTTCTAATGATTTGGACAGTTGGTCAGTTGTTTTGTTGGGTGAGAAGTAGCAACTGAATATTGTGAGTTGAGCTAACTCTACCCACACGAAACCTTGTCCGAAGCCAGTGTTTACTACTGATGTTGTTCGGTTTTTGATCCAAATCGCTGAGTCCTTTTCTTCGTCTGTGAACCATTTAGCACTAGTGGCCAGTTTTTTGTTTGGTTCACAAATTATTGCTATATCCGCGTTCAGTTCTAGAGCCGTGGCAATCAGCAGATCGTGTGCTGCACGGCATCTCGCGGTATTTATTTGTATTATCTTAAGCATTTCTTGCTCTTGTCCTCCTTGCCTCCGCCAGTGCTTTCCTGAAAGCTGGACATGATCCCGTGTCAGCTCGGTGTCCCTTTATGTCACAGATGAGGCAGTATGGCTCTTCCTCACAACCTTTCGCTTTGTGACCTTCTTTGCCACATCTGAAACAAAGTTTTTGTCGGTCTGGGCCTTTACAGTCAGTGGCGTGGTGACCCGTTTGCCAACATCTATAGCATCTCTTAAGCTCAATTCGTTCTCTAATGCGGCAGTATATCCACCCTATTTTGAGTGTACCTTTTTCTAGGAGAATACTTGCTAGGTTTTTTGGTAAAACGACAGTAGCCACTTGTCTTTCACCATAAGCAGGTCTAAGGTTCTTTATTTTAACTTGTTTGTCCTTTGTCCCTAGGAAACTATTTATAGATTGCTCTATTTCCTCTGCGCTTGTGACGTCGTCAATGTCCTTGATGTGGATTATTGCGTCGGTGTTTTTAGAGCGGACGTCGACTTCTGGCAATGTTTGTGCTATAAGTTCCACCAGGTCGGATGTGTTTCCCCCTTTGGTCTCAAGAAGCAGGTCTCCAGCTTTCGTTTGCCTAATGCCGACGATTTGTGAACCCGAGGTCTCGGGGTTTATTTCCTCTTTTACTTTCTTGAGTAGTTCTGCGTAGGTCTTGCCTCTTTCCTTAATGAACACTGCTCCAGTTGTTTTTTCTTTCTTTTTTCCTTCGTGTCCTTTGTTAAGGGTCCATTCCTTCGGTGCGTCTGCCTTCTCGTTTCGCCCCTTCGGCGAGTACACCCGGATCTCAATTTCTGTGTCAGCAAAAATAAATTCTAGCTGTTTTTTTATCATTGGCCATTCGGTCACAAAAGGTTTGGCAAATGCCAGTTTAGTTCGACCATTTTGTGTCATCAGTTTTTTTAGCTCCTTTATGCAGTTGAAACTTTTTTCAGGACTAAGTGTTTCGTCCTGTTTTTTCCGAGCAACAACATGGTAGATGTACCGGTCAACGTTTTTGATGTCACCCTCCTTTGTTGGGACTCCGATTGAGTGTCTTAGATAGACCACTTTGCCTGGTTCTTTTTCCTGAGATTCCAGTTCTTGTGGCGTAGTGTATGCTTGGCTAAGTGCAAACGGCACTCCTTGCTCGGGGCTAAGGTCATCGGCAACGCACCAGCCCAAGTCCCAGTCCAGCGCTGCTGTCATTGGATTACCATGTCCTTCGCTAACTCTTCGGTATGCTACCTGTGGCCAATAGTCGTTGCATATGTCTTGGAACTCCGTGTAATTGGATCCCCTTCTCATGGCTTCCTGGAGCTTGTTGAGAAATATTTTTTCTTCTCTCCTTTGATCCAGCGCGGGATCGATTATTTCTGTTTGGCATCCCTGAGTTACCCTTGGTCGATCTTGGTGGACATATCCAGGAAAAGTTTTTCCTATTGCGGATATGAGGGAGCATAGATCTTCTGCTGACTTTTTAATCTCGTCGTTGGTTTCTGCGTTGGCTACGATGAGCCATTTTAGTTCTTGGGCTCTTGATACTGCCTTCCTGATAACACCTTCTATGTCTTTGTCACACTCTTCTGAGCTCTCAATTACTTGCATCCTTTTCCGTTTCGGGTTTTTTTCGGTTGGGGATGTACCTTCCTGTCCTGGTTTGCCTTTGCTTTCGTCGATGTCGGTAAGACCGGCGAAAGAAGCGGATCTGGTCCGAAGTGGTGTCTTCTGTTGGTCACTGGGCACATCTTTAGGTTTTGGTGGAGTTCTCTTCAGTGCTTCGCGCTTCTGGAAAGGGTTTTCCCCTGCAGTTCTTTTATCGTGGTTTTTTTTGCTACTCATTGTGGAGTTAAAAAATTTTTTTTGCGACAAGACTAGACAGACAAGACTAGACAGACAAGACTAGACAGACAAGACTAGACAGACAAGACTAGACAGACAAGACTAGACAGACAAGACTAGACAGAAAAGACTAGACAGACAAGACTAGACAGACAAGACTAGACAGACAAGACTAGACAGACAAGACTAGACAGACAAGACTAGACAGACAAGACTAGACAGACAAGACTAGACAGACAAGACTAGACAGACAAGACTAGACAGACAAGACTAGACAGACAAGACTAGACAGACAAGACTAGACAGACAAGACTAGACAGACAAGACTAGACAGACAAGACTAGACAGACAAGACTAGACAGACAAGACTAGACAGACAAGACTAGACAGACAAGACTAGACAGACAAGACTAGACAGACAAGACTAGACAGACAAGACTAGACAGACAAGACTAGACAGACAAGACTAGACAGACAAGACTAGACAGACAAGACTAGACAGACAAGACTAGACAGACAAGACTAGACAGACAAGACTAGACAGACAAGACTAGACAGACAAGACTAGACAGACAAGACTAGACAGACAAGACTAGACAGACAAGACTAGACAGACAAGACTAGACAGACAAGACTAGGCAGACAAGACTAGACAGACAAGGCTAGACAGACAAGACTAGACAGACAAGACTAGACAGACAAGACTAGACAGACAAGACTAGACAGACAAGACTAGACAGACAAGACTAGACAGACAAGACTAGACAGGCAAGACTAGACAGACAAGACTAGACAGACAAGACTAGACAGACAAGACTAGACAGACAAGACTAGACAGGCAAGACTAGACAGACAAGACTAGACAGACAAGACTAGACAGACAAGACTAGACAGACAAGACTAGACAGACAAGACTAGACAGACAAGACTAGACAGACAAGACTAGACAGACAAGACTAGACAGACAAGACTAGACAGACAAGACTAGACAGACAAGACTAGACCGAAAAGACTAGACAGACAAGACTAGACAGACAAGACTAGACAGACAAGACTAGACAGACAAGACTAGACAGACAAGACTAGACAGACGAGACTAGACAGACAAGACTAGAGAGACAAGACTAGACAGACAAAACTAGACAGACAAGACTAGACAGACAAGACTAGACAGACAAGACTAGACAGACAAGACTAGACAGACAAGACTAGACAGACAAGGCTAGACAGACAAGACTAGACAGACAAGACTAGACAGACAAGACTAGAGAGACAAGACTAGACAGACAAGACTAGACAGACAAGACTAGACAGACAAGACTAGACAGACAAGACTAGACAGACAAGACTAGAGAGACAAGACTAGACAGACAAGACTAGACAGACAAGACTAGACAGACAAGACTAGACAGACAAGACTAGACAGACAAGGCTAGACAGACAAGACTACACAGACAAGACTAGACAGACAAGACTAGACAGACAAGACTAGACAGACAAGACTAGACAGACAAGACTAGACAGACAAGACTAGACAGACAAGACTAGACAGACAAGGCTAGACAGACAAGACTAGACAGACAAGACTAGACAGATAAGACTAGACAGACAAGACTTGACAGACAAGACTAGACAGACAAGACTAGACAGACAAGACTAGACAGACAAGACTAGACAGACAAGACTAGACAGACAAGACTAGACAGACAAGACTAGACAGACAAGACTAGACAGACAAGACTAGACAGACAAGACTAGACAGACAAGACTAGACAGACAAGACTAGACAGACAAGACTAGACAGACAAGACTAGACAGACAAGACTAGACAGACAAGACTAGACAGACAAGACTAGACAGACAAGACTAGACAGACAAGACTAGACAGACAAGACTAGACAGACAAGACTAGACAGACAAGACTAGACAGACAAGACTAGACAGACAAGACTAGACAGACAAGACTAGACAGACAAGACTAGACAGACAAGACTAGACAGACAAGACTAGACAGACAAGACTAGACAGACAAGACTAGACAGACAAGACTAGACAGACAAGACTAGACAGACAAGACTAGACAGACAAGACTAGACAGACAAGACTAGACAGACAAGACTAGACAGACAAGACTAGACAGACAAGACTAGACAGACAAGACTAGACAGACAAGACTAGACAGACAAGACTAGACAGACAAGACTAGACAGACAAGACTAGACAGACAAGACTAGACAGACAAGACTAGACAGACAAGACTAGACAGACAAGACTAGACAGACAAGACTAGACAGACAAGACTAGACAGACAAGACTAGACAGACAAGACTTGACAGACAAGACTAGACAGACAAAACTAGACAGACAAGACTAGAGAGACAAGACTAGACAGACAAGACTAGACAGACAAGACTAGACAGACAAGACTAGACAGACAAGACTTGACAGACAAAACTAGACAGACAAGACTAGACTGACAAGAGTAGACAGACAAGGGTGCACAGACAAGAGTAGACAGACAAGATTAGACAGACAAGGCTACATAGACACGACTAGAAATACAAAACTAGATAGACAAGACTAGACACACAAGACAAGATTAGACATACAATTACTAAATTACCAATTTTGTAAAACGTTTAATATAATTAATATGTTATTAAAATGCACTTATAGAGTTAGTATCTGTATAAATGTTTTAATATAAACAATAAACAAAGATTTTAATAATATAATAAAATTTGAATTCTAGATTCTGAAAGTTTCAAACTTCGATCTAATTATTAGATTAAAATATTTTAGAAATTAAATATATAAATAAGGATTAAATAGATCAAGATTTGAAAACGAAAGGAATAAATTTCTCTAGGTTTGTAGCTTCCTTTCTGGAGAAACGGAGGTTTCTGAGAAGTAATTCTAGTTCCACACTATGGGGCTATTTCTACGTGCACTGAATTCAATTTTGTAACCACAACGGGTTTTCCAGAACGCAGTGGAAAAGAAGAAGTATCATGCGAACCGTATGATTTAAACTTTAAAATCAGCTGCTGCAACATAGTAAATTCATCAGGTGGTCACAAATTTTTCACATAATAATAACAATCAAAGTCAAAATCAAATCACATAATTTATTTTCAAATAGTTTTAGAAAACCTTTTATATATATATATATATATATATATATATATATATATATATATATATATATATATATATATATATATATATATATATAAAACAATATTTTATAAAGTTGCTATTAATAATAATCTAATTTTAATGAACCTAATTTACACAAAAAATGTTTCATAACTTTTAGTGGAATGTATATTTATTTATTATCATTTTTGAAATGATAAATGCAATTTTGAATTGAAAAGTTTAGTTAGGATTAAAAAATCCTTTTAAAAATGTGGGAATCGACGACCTCTCGGTGAAGACGAGCCTTGACTTTGGCCTTGAAGCTTTTATGTCTACGAAGTTTAAGTAATACAAAAAGCTGTTGACCAAATTGAATATTACAAAGAGTTGAATATATTTTTATGAAAATTAAATACCTATCAAATATTAAGAGAGGAGATTAAAAGAATATTAATTGGAGTCGTTTTCAATAGAAGAAATATATATTAAAAAGAATTTCACGAAGAATTATTTTAATGTTTAAGATTATCTTATAGATATAGATATTTTATTATTAATAAAAAATAATAATTTTTTGAATTTATAAACAGATTTTTGTAAGAGATTTTAATCTTTTTTGTTCAGTTCTTGTTCAAACATCTAAAATTGTAATCGGGTTGCTTGTGGTAATGAGGGGCTTTGTGCTACATGAGGGGCGACGGTCGTACTAGTTGCTTATATTTTTCCTATATAACTTACATCCATTTCTTCCTTTTTGAACAAATTGTAGAAAAAAAAGAATAAAGAATAAAAGTGCTGTAAAGACAATTCATGTAATAAGAATGTGACATGGACCATAGTCAAATAATTCAATTGTATTTTAATAAAACTTCTTGTAATTTATTTTTATTATATCATTATATAATTATTTATTTATTAAATCTACAACATATAAGTACGAGAAGATAATACTGAATAAGGCAAAATATGAATACGAAATAGACAAGGTGTTTAGATAGCTTTCATACATAAGCAGAAACATATCATTTTTTTTCTTGAATTAGATTATTCTGTATAAAAATAAGGATTAGAATGAACAAAGAAAGCTCAGAGTAGATTATGTGAGTTCGTCGTTATATGTAAAAAAGGACAACAATGAGAATTAAAGCAAAGTAAAATGTTGCTTAAAACTCTATCACAAAAAAACTTGACGTCAACATAAAAATATTGATGTAAATAATTTAATAGTTACAAAACTTATGTTGTAACAACATACAAACCAAGCAATAAAATTAATATCGATTCTTAAAACTTGAAGACTGAACCATAACAATAACGTAACCTTGTGACTAAAACTTATTATTATACTCGTGTAGCCTGCACGTGCATGCACGAAACTACAGACTCTGAAGCCGCTCCAAATTACATTATACACATTAAAATTTCCACTGTGACTGATAAAATTCATTTAGTTTATAAAGAAATGAAAATTAAAAAAGTTCATTCAAAACTACATCTAATTATGCAACGTTATCAGCTGCCATTATGGTAATTCAACCGTAGCATCTGATAACCAGAAAGAAAATCTTATAAAAATGTATGTAAATACTTCATACAAACTTAGTTAGAAAAAATAAGAATTTATAATTGCAACTGAATTAATGTTACGTGATTTATTTGTAATTGTTAATTAGGAGAGGTTTAGATCTACGTAAGGTAACACGTTAGGGATTTAGCGGAATTGTGCCAAATTGACAAAGTGTCCTTCTTTTTCGTGTTTCACATTTTTGGAATATGTACTTTTCAATTTTTTTTATGTATTCCAAGAACGAAAAATCTGTCAGTTACTTTGATCTGAAGGCTTTTTGAGGCAAGCAAAGGGATGGTTTGAGATTATGACCTAAAAGTTTGTCTGTCTGTTTACTGGGTGGAAGGATTTTGAAGAAAAGGTATATTTATGACTTAAATTAAATTCAAGAACGCAATCTTGAAAGTTGAAATCTTATTCTTGAAATGTAAAAAAATGTTAAATAAAACAATGCATTAAAAGAATATTATTTACAGATATCAGTGCAATTTTAAAATAAATTTGTTGATAAAAATATGCTTATAATTAGATGTTTAGGATGTTATTGTCAAAATAACGAGTATATAGAAGTTTAGAAAAGATTAATTTTGGAAAACTCAATTAACAGAGTAATTTTGAACAAAAATGTTTAAAAAAATACCTGCTGGAAAACGTTTTACTTACACGAGCAGTCGCTCCGCTGAACTAGATGCAACATGTTTAAATCAAACTTCTCAACAACATTTTGGAACGTTGTTAGCCTAATTGAAGCAAGTGAAGCACAATAAATATTTATTAACTAGCAATTGTTTCTCAATATTGTGTGAAAATATTTATAATTTAGTTATTAAATAGAGCAATGATTATTGTTACAAATTGCACGTCGATCGACGGGCTTCACGAAAGAAAAAAACAGACTTTTAAAACAGAAACTTAAACTTAAATTACTTAATTACTTTATTAAAATAACAGGTAATAAGTGATCATTTTTCTATACTTACTGAGGATAGTTTTTAATTATCTAATTTACATCCCATTATGTATTAAATGAGAGTTAGCTTAGTTTAAATGAGAGTTAATTTAATTCTTAATCTAAATACTCTCAATAGTTTGAGGTACTCTGATGAAAGGTTACCTGGCCCCGTGGACAATCTACTTTGTGTTTTCTATCCAGGTTTAGATTTGATCTCACCGATCAAGCTTTCCATTACTTTCTAACAAACATATCATAATAAACAACAAATAAATCAAAACGTAATCTTTGATAAAATGTAAGCATATCATGATATAAAAGCATTTATTGTTTAAAAAGTCATAATTGTTACTTATTTTATAAAATTTTGGTTCAAATTAAAAAATTTAAATATATATCGATATGTTGTAATTACAGCGAGGAGTTTTAATTTGTGTTTCTCTTTAGTTGTTTTTTTTTTGGTGAAATAAATTGCTAAGAATTATTTTCTTTAAGAGTCAATTGTATCTTCTGAAATAATCAGGAAGTGTTATTAAAATGCAAACCGACCGCTATTCGCCGAGAGGGCCTATCGGAGCCTTTGTGGTGTGCCACGAAGACCCACAACTACCCACGCTCCACCTAATTGCAATTTCATATACTAGAAACCTGTTAAAGGAAAAAAATCTCCATCTGAAGTTTTAAATTACATTTTCGTGAAAATCCACAAAGTATCCGCACATTCCTTCTTGGAAATAGATTTCACTCAAAGGAAGATATCCAATGATACGAAAAATGTATTTTAAATTGGTAAATTTTTTAAATTTATCAATTCTTTCATTACATTTATTTCTGTAATAACTATTGAACTTTAATTTAACTATTGAACAATATTATTTAAATATATTTTCTGTTACATTGCAATTTTAACTGAATCTTTTATATAATTCCAGTGAATTCTTAAAACAGTCACAAAAATAATGAAAAACAGTTGACTGGAAGTATGATAAAACACTATCTGAAAAAGTTATATGAACTTGATTAATTCCAAGGAAGATTTGAATATTATAGAATAAAACATACAAACAAAAAGTGATTTTAACATATAGTTCACGAATTTAGCAACTCTTCCACCTAGAAGTTGGTGGTCATCCCACCGCGGCCATCTCGTCAAGAGTCAATACGTCGATGGGCCAACTCGTCGCGGGGGGGGTAAATGAAACTGAAAATTTTGTTTAAACTTTTATTCCGGAGCAGCGGCGAGTTGGCCAACTACAAATTGGATAAGTGACGAATGCTTGTGATGAGTTGTAAAAGAAGCTTTGATATTTCATTTAATAAAAATTGTTTTTACATTGCACAACAGTACAATAATAGTCTCGTAACTTACTTAAAATATATTTCACCTAACAAAATATGAAAATTCATCATAGCTGACAGATAAAATACAGTATTCATAATTAATATTGATTTGTTAAGGAATTCATTAATGCAAGGAAATAAATTAGCTTTTAGGTATTAATGTAGTTATAAGAAATGTTTGAATGTTCAAAAGTGTTTTTTAATCGTATTCATTTTATATAAATTATGGAAAAAATTTCTAAATAAGATTATAAAATTAGATGTACAAGTTCTATTGAAACTGTGTTTCCTAAAATTGTTTCGCAAGTATTTTTTATAAATTCATTAGAAGAGAAAAGGTTTATTTTTAATTTTAGAAAATCTAAAAACAATTTTACAGATCAAATTATTTTCCAAAATAATTATGTGATATTTGGTGAGACTATTGTTTTTAAAATATACATAAAACGGTATTTACTTCTCTGTTGTTTATAGGAAATACTCTGTACTGTCATTTTCTTTACAAACATAGTTTACAAGGTGTTTAAACAAAATAATTGCTTAAAAAAGGTTTAAAACCCATAAATGGAGAACTAATGCATTTTAACTTATGCCTCAATATTATTTTTACGATTCTGTTTTCGTTTTACGGATTTAGAAAAGGTTGTACTTGAGATTTACGAATGGTAGTATATTTACATACGTAAAGTTTTTCCTGCGTAAGTTTTTCCTGTATCATTGTGTTAACAACAAATTGATAATGCTTGTATTATACGCAAAGAAAAGATTTGTACAGTTTAAGGATTTGTTATATTGAGTATTTTTCTTGCTACTCCATTTTACTCAGTTCTGGGGATAAAACAATTAGAAGAAATATCGTGGGTTAGATAAACTTGATTTTGCTTTTTATTCCATTTTCCAAATGCTAAAAAAATGTCTATGAACTATTTCTGATAAAAAATGTGTTTATAAAAACAAATATATTTAGCATACTTTATTTACAAATATATATATTTTACATATTTTTTTACAAATATATATATATATTATATATATATATATATATATATATATATATATATATATATATATATATATATATATATATTTATATTAGAAATAATATATGCTAAATATATTTGTTTTTATAAACACATTCTTTTATCAGAAATAGTTCATAGACATTTTTTAAGCATTTGGAAAATGGAATAAAAAGCAAAATCAAGTTTTTTTCAAAAGATTGTGTAGTCTAAGAATTCATTTAAACATTTAATCTAAACGGTATTTTTTAAATTCGTATTACAAAATTCGTTTGTAGAAGCATCAAGTTAATAAGGATGTGAGTTAATGTGAACTAACTATTGCATAACCACACGTTAGATAAAATAACTGAAGAAACTTACATAACGCCCGCAGCGTATACCAAATCTCGCCGTGCAACTTGTTACATAAAATTATAATAATTAGTGAAAATAAAATGTATTGATATGTACAAATTGATTTCAAATTTTTGGGATGAGAGAATTTGTTTGGTAGAAAGGCACAAGTTCAACAACCTTACATGACTTTTTGAAATAATAAAATTTTGAAGATTTTTTTAGTGCTAAAGCCTTTCTGGTTACTAACAGTAAATTTTAAATAATATTTTAAAATTCCCAACATGCTCATTTATTTCTTGTTTAAATATGAATAAGAAATAGTTAATTTCAGATAAAATATACACTTTTCTTTTATAATAATGTTAAACACAACATTGACACGTGTTAAAGTTACGACAATAAAAAATATTCTACAAATATTTATATTTTCGTATCGATTATATATTAAATGTAAACATGTTGTTATTGCATATTTTTGAATAAACATTAAATAAAACTAACGATTTGAATGAACTTCATTCGCTTTTTCTGAATAATAAAATTTATGATTATGAGCTATTTTCGAACAAAAAAATATATAAATAAATAATATTCGAAAATAACTTGCTGCATTAGAAAATATTATTACATAATTTTTTTAAGATAAACATTATATCCATATATTATTTATTATTAATTGCTATAAATACGCAACTAAACTAAAAATTTAAACTGATGTAAATTTGTATAACTTATTTTAGCATTGATTGATCAACAATTTTAAGGAAACTTTGTTATTTATGGTTAAAAACTAAACCAGAATCCTTGGCATAAGGAAAATTTCTCAAAGCCTACAAAACTTGTACATAATGAATCTAATTATTTCCAGCAATAAAATGAGATTTAGACTTCAGCATTTGCTAATATCCTTTTTTCCGCATCGTTCCACAAAATAAGTTGGAATCATTGCTTTGAAAAAATCACTATGTTTTTAGCACTAATTTAAAAAAATTATAAATTATAAAATAATAACTGGTGATGTTATGTAAATCTAAATATTCAGCCAGACTCGAGTTTCGACAGTTATGGCTTAAAAATGACCTTTACCAGTCGAAATTGGAGTCGTGTTAAGTGTTCAGATGTATATAACTGCACAAGTTTTTTTTCAATTCAGAGTAAGTATTCAGATTAAGTACAAATACATAAATAAATTGTTTTTCATTTCATTGAAATGAAATACAAAAAGATTTGATTAAATAAACGTTTAAAGAAGATATATTAAGGAATTGGTATCTTCACAAAAATAAATGCTGGAAAAAACTGGAAAGAATAGGATAATTAAAATTACAATTCGAGGTAGTGAGATACTTTACACTCCTTCTTCTAACTTGACTATGCATAATAAGAAATCAAACAATCTCGGAATTCATTTATACAATAAACTCCCACACACTTTACTAAGGAACGATGTCACAAGTTAAGAACCGACAGGTTTCTGTCCAAAACCTTACTTACTCGTAAAATATTCTTAGTATTTTAAAATTGTATGTATAAGCAATAAATTAATTATCTCATTTCCTTTCATTTGCTTAGTCTTTCATTTGTTCTTCAGTGTATGTTTTCAATTTAACAGCAAGTGTACACAAGAAAAGTCTTTTCTTCATTCAAACAAATCATTATGAATGCTTGACGCCGGCTTTTAAATGCCCAACGTTAATTTTCTTCAAACAAATCGTGTTTTAAATAATAATCAGTCGAAAAGTAACCAATAATATCTAAACTCGATATCCGTATTAATTTGCAGGGAACAGAATGAAGTTTAATGAACAATGTTTCAGTAACCATTCATAAAATACAGACCGTATATACATTGTATATTCTAAGGCAAGCGCAAGTTATTCTGTATTCTATTTGCTTTAAAAATAAAAAATATGTATTTACAGTTTCTTTTCAGATTACGTGTTATATATGTTATTTAAAGGAATATCTTGGGGTATCCTTAGATAAGGGATACCCTTTTCATATGATGGCTTATATAAATATACTTATCTATTATTGAATATTATTTCTTTGATAAAATTACCATCGAATCTTTTATTTATTAATTTACATCAGAGTCGCTTTTTTCAGAATAGCAATTGTAATAATTAAACAATATGTGAATATACATATAAATCGCCCTTGAAGTAATCATTATTGAATAAGATATCATTTACCTTTTTTTAAGTTTGGCTTCAAACACTACGGCCAAGTGGTCTATTGTATTTTGCCCACATTTTTCTCTTATAGGCCCAGAAATCTAGATGTTATATAAATTAGCGTTAATTATTTACACATTTGTCTTCGGGTGCAAGTGCAGCCGACACTCGCTATCGGGATAGAACTCGCGACCTCCAGATTTGTTGGTTAGCGCTCTAACTCTAGACCACGACGCTGACTCCATTTACCATAATATATATTTTATAATATTTGTAAGGAAATATCTATAAAATTTAAATGGAAAAAAATGTAAGAAAAAAAATGTTTGTAAAGAATGGGTAATTCCGGGTGGAAAGACTTCTTGTAAGTACCCCTTTGTAAATATTTAAATGTTTTCAATAGTAAATAAATATTTCTTCTGTGTTTATAATGAAAAACTTATATATTTACAATAGTAAAAAATACAAATTTGGTTAATTGAAACAAACAAGTAATATAATTTAATAATATAATTATAATTATTAATATAATATATGTTAAGAAGAAGAAATGTTTATTGAAAACAAACGTTTACAAAAAGCTAACGACCACCTGGTTTTTCCTCCCAGGAGTTTACATTTTAATATTCAAAATAATTTTATACAAACAAAAAAACTGCTGAATTTACAGATTATGGAGGGTTTAGTCGTATATTGTTTCGTAAGTGTTTTTAGTGGGTGTCTACGTATACATAGGGGGATTGTGATAGCCAAGTGAGTGTTAGTTGCTTTATATTTGGTCAGTAGTCGTTTGTGTCTGTCGAAGAGTCTCGGGATTTGGGTGAGTCTTAAAGGAGTGCATTCGAAGGGTTATGGAGGATGTTTTTGGGGTGTCTTAGTTTGAAAATAATGCGTAGGGATATTCGTTCTGCTGTTTCTAGTATGTTGTATGTTTTTCTGTCAGTAGTATGTGTCCGTAGTGGAGGATAGGTCTGCAGATGGATTTGCAAATCTTGGCGGCCGTTGACATAAATATAACTTGGTCTCCTTGTGTCAAGCAGCGGAAATGTTTACTTCTTTGGACAGTTTTGGTCTTCCGTATTTTAGCGTCGGGTTTGAATTTTAGTTTATTGTCTAATGTCATGCCTAGGTATTTTATACGAGTTGCCGGAATGATTTTGATTAGGTTTTGGGATGGTGATAATTAAACCTTTTTTCCAACATTTGGGAAAGGATATTTTATGGGCGCAGACATTGAATAGTTTAATTATGTGGAGGAGGATATCGTTTGGCAGGTTTCTAAGTAAGGATTTTTTAAAGTCGAAGCTGGGGAACTATTTTTGCCATGGAAAGGGCAGGTGGGTATTCGTCGTAGGTTATTTCGTCCAGGTCTGTGTTGTTATTTTGAAAATAGTCGTTGAGCCAAGAGTTTACTTTGTCGAAGTTAGTTTTGTCTAACGAGGGGGAGTTAGATGGCGCAAAAGAGCCTTCAATGTGTTTTGAGAAGATGAAACCTTGTTCATGGTCAAAGGAGTACTGTTGACTATTGAAATAGATGTCGGGGATGTGGAATGACAATTTTTTTATTTTTTTAACCTTGTATTATTGGTTTTTTTTAAATTAAAAAATAAAATATTGTTTTGATAATGGCCAAATAATTTTAAGAAATCATTTAGAGTTCGATCCAACTATTATCCAATCAACACTAAATATTACAATAAGTAATTTAAATATTAGACCTGATAAAAAAATATGTAACGGGATTTATTACTTTTAATGTAATTAATTTATTTACTTTTTAGTATATACTTACCAAAAAAAATTTTTTAAGCTCAGTGATAAAATTATTTAAAAAAACGTAAATATGTTAAATCAATTACATGATTTTTAGATTTATTCTAGAATTCTAGAAAAATATCTGTTTTTCGAAAGAACTAGATTTGAATAATTGAAAAAGATGGAATATTAAAAAATCTCTCAATATAGAGACAAAAGTTTAAATATCACTTGCTTAAATTGAAAAAATCGAGCGATATTTAATTATAAATAAATTTTCCTCCTTCATAGTTTTCATTCACAGTGTTCATATATTATTCCGCTATGAAAATTTAGAGAACCAAAAAAATTAAGTTTTAAACTACGCTTGTATTATTTTAAATTTGCTTTGAAACGAAGATTTTGGGAAAATTTTGCATTTTTATAGAAAAATAGCACATCCGTACAATATTTATGAGCAGAACTGAAAGAAATTTGAAAATTTTATATTTGTTACGAACAGTTTTTTAAGCAATGACAAGTTTAAGCAATGAAAAGTTTGTTAAGCAATGAAACGGTTAAGCAATGAAAAGTTTGTTAAGCTATGAAAAGTTAAGCTTGAACAATTTCAATTTTCTGCAAAAATATTAAAGCACAAGTGTCGATATCGCCCACTGACATACACAAGAAAATATCATTGACGGCATGATTATGATGAAAAGTGTTTATAAAAGATTAAAAGATTAAAACGTTTCTCACAACAACAGGATTAAAACTTAAAGTCAGAATTCATCAAGAAAGTTTAAATAAAGAAGTAAGAATTTTATTAAAAAAAAATTTCTTTATCCAAAATGAGGAATTTTCAAAGTATAAGAGAATAGATAGGTTTCACCAATAATTTCCGGCTGGATAACCTGGCAGGCTTTAAAATTCATGTGCTAATTAAATTATGGAATTTTGTTATTATTACTTAATTTAACAGTTAACAAAAAATAATAAAATGAGATAATAAAAATGATTTTTTTAAAAATGCATACAATTGCATTTTTTTATTGGATAATATTCAAGATTTTTTAGAAAATTCAATGAATATTATCACACTTTTTAATATATGGAATGATTCATAAATACAATCACCTGTTTAAAAAAATTCTCGCGTTTCATGAATGTAAATACTTTCTCTCATTGGGCGAAAAAGCATACTGTATTTTTTTACATTGACATTGACCTCAAGTAACATAAAACACATAACATCATTCATTACATCATTCTTTCCAAAAATTAGTTCAAACATGTTTCTTTATTATTATTAGTAGTTGCTGTATGTAGATTATATGTTGAATATTGTGGCTTCGTAGAGACTACCTTATTTTAAAATCAATACAAAATTGAATCAATCATATTTTGAAGAACGAATTTGATATATGATATATTAGATTACTTAATGGTTGGCAAAATATACGCCGACATGCTGTCTCTGAAATATAACAAAATAGGAAATTATCTATTAATTACAAGCAGTTCAAGGTGCAAATTGGTGTGGAAATACCAAAGAGTCCAAAATATCAGTAAATAGATCACATTGAAAGTTAAAATAAACAGATAAATATATCTGTTTTGTTAAATAATATATTTATTTGAGACAGTTTTATTTGAGAAGGAGTAAACAGCATCCAGTCCTTTGGGCTCGTAACTAAAAATAATTATTATCTTTATTTGTTGTACACCGATAAAATATCTCCATTGAATGAATTTCGTAAAAGTAAGTCTCTCTTGATAAGAATTTATTCGTTTTATTATACTTTCAGGGTGCAAAATGTTAATTTTATTTTCGATAATTATTGATTTGCAGTAATTGGTATTGGTACTTCGTGATTGTAAAGTTAAACTAATGGTATTTAGTTGGAAATGAGAATGTACGTGTTCCCGCCAAATATTGACAAGTTATATTACATACGCCAGTGATGTAACATGGGTAAATATTTGAAGGCAAGCAAGGTTTTGGAGGGAAAACGTTGCGTTGGGAAGTATTAAATTTCTCGGCCAGGAGCAAAACAAAACTCACAGTAAATCCACCACAAAGGTTTAAGATGCGTCTCAAGTTTACACAAATTGCCAACGTCAGACTCGTTATTATTTAACCTCGGCCGTGGAGAAGCTACCTGCTCTACAGAAAAATTTAAAGGGACAGACAATGGGATTCGGATAAATCAGCTGATTATATTAAATGACCAAGAAGAACCGCATATATATATACATATATATATATATATATATATATATATATATATATATATATATATATATATATATATATAAATATATATATATATATATATATATATATATATATATATATTCACGATTATAATCACGATAATCTTCACGATTTAAACCAATTATGTATATTAATGTGTGTTGTATAAAATCCCAATTAGGATTATGTTTCCTTTTACCAACCTTCACAGCTTCCTGTGGCGGGAACAGAGATTTAAATTGTCAGCTGATTTTAAAACCAGGCAGAATTCCAACGGTGCACCAAACGACATAAACCGGATCCCATAAATATATGAAAGCCGAAGATGTTCGAACCGGAGAGGGTCGTTTCTTATAATGTGACAAAATTCTGGGTTCATAGCTGATTTTAGAGAGACATGGGGTTTTTAATATTTAAAAACCAAAAAACCTCACAATCTTAAGCCTTTTCTTGTACATTTCTCAAGGAACTGAAGACTTAGAATGGGCTCTGTAAGCTCTCTGGTAACCTGTTCGCTTTAAAAAAAGTTTTAGTAGGTGCGTTCTTCACATATCGAACAAAGAAGGACCTGTTTCATGGTAGGTTTAATCACGCTAATCTACGTTTAAAGAATATATATATATATATATATATATATATATATATATATATATATATATATATATATATATATATATATATATAAGCAGAACTTCCAAGAAGTTGGGTTTTGACGTGGGAAAAGAGACGCTTAACCTGCGATTTTCTTTCCAATGTAACGTTAATTTTATGGACATTACTTTTTATATGCCCGACCTTTTCACCACATTTATAAAAATTTTACCTCTCTAAATACCATTGTTATTCAACAGAATACAATAATTTTAATTTTTAATTATATACAACAAGAAAATTAACTATTCGTTTCTTTAAAATCAATCACCCGACAATTTTAAATACTTACACTAGACTCATATACTTTAGTCTAGACTCTATAAAAATATATTCAAATGAAATACATGATTCCAAATAAAGATTATATTTTAGAATATAAATAGTTTTAGAACAGAAATAGTTTTATGCACGAAAATAAGTCAGATATGTGAACAAGTGTAATTTCTAATTTAGGGTTCAAGGAAAATTGTGCCGAAAACAATTTGATCGAAAGTAATTAGTTCGTAAAAAAAATATTCTAAAGAAATATGTCGAATGATAACTTGTTGAAATTTATACGAATTCAATTTTTCTCATTCAGTTATTTGATATAATTTATATGTAATATATTAAAAATATAATATATAAATAATAATTAATTTTTGAGATAAGTAACCACAATACAAAGTTACAACATATTATATTATTTACGAACGCCATAACTTTATATAACGTATAAATAACGTTTTCTTTAGTTAGTATATTTAGAATTTGTTAGTAAAGTGTACTTATTGTCAGTGATTTAATAAAATATTTCATATACTAAATGTTTCATTTTCATTTCGTTTATTTAGCTCTTAACTAGGGTCTTCTGCTTTTTCATGGCCCAGTATGCCTTCTGCTTCTGGCTGTGGGCTTGCTTCCTCTCATCCGTTCGTTTAGGTCTGGTAGTGCCTGTACACTTATTGCTTGTGATAGACAGTGGGAAGACTCCCTGCAGGATGGCCTGTGAGTATTGAGTTCGGTTCTCAGTTGTCTGTAATGGATTCTGCAGTTCCTCTAAGTCTGATTTAACAGAGGTGAACCACTTGGCTTTGGATGCCTTTCCCCTACTTGTCACTATGAGGATCCTATTGGTGAACCTGGAGTAATTCAGGTGGGCCATGTGCCCATAGAAGGTCACTCCTCTTTTCCTCATGTATGTGAATATGTCATCGTGGTGTTCCTAGAGCTCATTATATTAATAATACAAATTATTACTAATAACTGAACGAAAAAAATTGAATTCCAATAAATTTCCAATCGAACAGATTATTATTTGAACACATTCTTTTGAACAAAAGTTTTTCGAACAAATTACATTAGAACAAATTGTTTTCCAATAATTTTCCGAATACGCTAATTTAGACAATTCTATCTAGACAAAGCAATTTACGCAAATTAATAGTGCAATAAAAACACCAAAATGATAGCTTACAAATAAATAAACTAAAAGGATATTAATGAATG
Source organism: Phosphuga atrata (assembly GCA_944588485.1). Taxonomy (NCBI): domain Eukaryota; kingdom Metazoa; phylum Arthropoda; class Insecta; order Coleoptera; family Silphidae; genus Phosphuga; species Phosphuga atrata. The sequence goes on along the minus strand of CALYMW010000260.1, from coordinate 973,055 downwards.
AGAAGATAGACAAATTTGCTGATAAAAAAGAGAGTACTTAAATACTTATGTTGTCTATATAGCAAGAAACTATTTTTTTATTATTATTTTAAGACCTATTACTTTTTTGAAAATTCCGAAACTATTACAATATTTAAAGTATAATCAATTTTCTATTATATTTAAAAGTATACTGGACAATTTTACAATTATAATTAAAATAGAATCAAATAAGAATTTTTGATTCATCAAAAACTAAACAAATTTTTTATGATACTTATGAACAATGAGAAGTAAACAACATTGAAATAGTAAATAATACAATGAATTCAAATCCTCTATTAAAGTAAATTACTGTATTTGCTATATGCATTATAATCTATATTACGATTTTAATTACTGTGTTATAGAAATCACATCGAAAATTTAGAAAATCAAAATTACAAAATATAGTACATTAACAAGAAAGGTTTGTATTTTTCAGTTGAGAATTTTTTTATTTCTTGTCCAGTTGAATCTCCAACAAATTTTTTAATTGTTTTAAGTACATTTAACGATCCCTCTGCTAATACGTTGGAAATAAGAATTGACAGGTTGGTGTGGTATCACAATTATACGGTTACTGTGTCATAAGTTTTTACAAGTCACTGTCACTGATAGTTAGTTACTTCTGTGTATCTACAATTTGTATTTATTCGTTAGATAGTAACAATATATTTGGGATTTGTGCATACAAAAAAGTTAATTTCAATTGATTTTTATTTAATTAGTAAGAAATGGTTTTGGTCTTTTATAAAATTTTTTCCCATTTGATAATAAATGATTATGTTCGATGAAATAGGACGTTTTCTTATTATTAACAGTTCTGGTTTTGGGTACAGGTTGAGCCGAAAAAGAGAACACAAGTGCTTGAGACAAGTCTTTGCCTTCGCCCGCCTTTTAACCGCCGTCAACTGTAAACCATACGAAAGCGAGCGTCAGAATCCGCATTCAAAGATGCTTTGCGAAAGGAACTTTTTTTCTAGTAAAGTAAATCTAAGTACTTAAATATTTATATTTTATGGCGGTTTCTCAATGAAAGCCCGTCAATGGAAACGTGTGTGGGAAACAAATATTCATTGTTGAATTACTAATCTGGGCTAAAGGTTTATAAAACATACCATCTTTTTTTCCATTCATTCGACGACAACTTGTAAATTTACTCTAATAATAAATTTAAAATCATTGTTTGGATATGCAGAAATCTCTTTATTGCTTTCATTAATTTTGTTGTAAATATAATTTATCTACGCAATATTTCCAATAAAAATATTAAAAACGTCAGTTTACTTAAAAAAATATCTTCGGATGGAGAAATTTATTTTATTAGGGTTGAACTAGAGGCAATAAATATTGATGTTTATATAAATAACTTCCATCCCAAATATACAAGATGATAAATTGTTTTTTTTTAATTAATTAATTTTTTCGATATTTTTGATAATTTTAATTTGTTTTGATACAAAACGTCAGACAAATGCGACGTTTTGTCGAAGAAGTAGTTTAATACTGGATTACATTACAAGAATTGATTATATTGAATCTTTATATTTGTATTATTAATGAAATAAGTAATTATTTCATTAATTACAACATTTTAAATAGGCCAACAATTTAACATGCCCCAAACTACAAACGTATCATTACTTCAAATTCCTATCTACCTGTAATGAGCTGATCAAAACAATATAATTCAACTCACACAAGTTAAATGTGTGTGCTTTTTTGCTCAGTCAAATTACACAAAACGTATATTGTATGAGCTGTTGTTTCAAAACTAGTGAATTGATTTGTTGACGCACACAAGTTCCCATACATGTATGCCAGTGTAAACGTACCTTTACTAATCTGGGATAAAAGGGCATTGAAAATAAATCTCGGCATAACATTGAAGAAAAAAATTAATATTGAAACGAGTTTCCATTCTGGTGGAAATTGAACGTATGTATTTTATAAAATTATTCGTTATCACCGGAATAGTTCCGTATTTTCGTATGTATTGATTGTTCTGTTTTTTAGCAAATATTTTAGGTTTGTCCCTTTTACTGGTCAAGCGAATCACACTCCGCTTAAAAAAAAATCGGGATATTATATTGAAACATTGTCCAAATGTTATTATTATATTGTCCAAATAATTCAATTCGTTTTAAAGTCAGTTCAATTCATGCCCATTCGCCAATGAGGCTACAATCACATTCATGTTTAGCAGGCAAACATACAACTATAATATAATTCCTGCCCTAATCCGAGTAAGCTGCTACCTTATCGTATGTTACCTTACCCAGCTAAAAGTTACAAACGGAAGTTTAAATTTCTAGTTATACAAATAGGAAATACGTTTTTTATGTGGTTTTCCAATGTCGTTGACTTATACCAGAGGTCGCCAAACGGGCGCCTTCGGATTTTTTTCCGTCTAAATTAGTTAGGATTTTTAACTAACTATATTTTGCTATATATTACTATTTTGTTCTTGTTTAATTTAATTGATTACTTTAATGTTTAGTTATGCACATAAAATGCTTGTGAACTGGGTAGTCCAACTTGTCCAACTCAGACATTAATATTGGGATAGTAATCACCCACAGTCAATGTAGATGGATGGTTTATATATGTACCATTAGACTCGAAAGGCATAAACCTTTTTAAAAAGAACAGTTCTAGTAAATAATTTAGGGAATTATAAAAAAAACAAAAATATTAGCAAATTTTGTATATTTAACGCACTCTCACAATAAAAGTGTATGTCATTGTTTATGTTAAAATTTTTTTTTTATAAATCTAGCATTTAAAAATATATTTTAACTACTCAATGTCAAGTCTAGAACGATTATCAAATATTAATAATGTAAATTTCGTAGCCAAAAAATTTATATTAAAATAGCTAATTAATGTCTGATACTCAATGGTATAATTCAGTTGTCTAAACAATCTTTTTTAATTCTCTTTTCGCAAGCTATATTTCAGTTTAGAGACCCAATCAGTTTATCTCTGATCAAATTTAATCCCATCACTTTAGCCAAATTTATTTGTGAGAAGTATTTTTTGGTATCTAAAGTTTTCTTAAGACTGCTTATGATTTGCAGATATGTCGTACGACTTGTTCGAGAAACCGGAAATTTGTTGGCTATTGTTGTTGTGTATTAGTTGCTAGTTAATATTGAATTGCTTTGGACTGTCTATTTTCCGCTCACTGAAATATGGGTATTAAAAGAAAATATAAATATAAGGAATGTAAATATGCTATGTGTAAGAATCTTCGAAAAATAAAAAATACTAATAATAGAGATACAGAATAAATTATCTTCGGTACATACTACTATACTTCGGTTGTGGATGTAATAGCGTCGAACGAGCCGAGTTGCATTTACGTTGGAACTAATATGCATGAAAGTGAGTTTTAAATGAAAAATGTTTGAATTTACATCAAAACCACATACGTGAAGTTAGAACCTATTACGTAAATGAAATGCTGTATAGAATAAATTTACATAGCGACATTCGTGCAAAGAGAATATGTGGACATTACTAGATCTAAGTAAACAAACGGAACTTATCCCTCTAGTTAATTGTTTTTAAATATATATCTTATCTTCCTTACCTACCCTCTCAGCCTTATAAAATGGTTTTCTAAAACCGTTTAAACTGATTTTATACATTTTCTTTTACAATTTATTACACGTTGTTAACGTTGTTAACACGTTGAAAATTTAAATACAAAATTTCCAAATACTCGGAAAAACATTCCTGAGTATCAAATAAATATCAATATAAAAAACCTATTTGGTCTATGATTTTATAAAAATTGTTTCATTATTTTATTATTCTCAAACAACGAGATTAAAGCTGGAACTTTGGACGCAAAACGGAAGGCATCCTTTGTGGCGTGGGATTGTCTAATTAAATAAATCTAATGTAAACTAATTGATGATTTTGGAAACGAAATGCAACCCTAAGTTTGAACTTGTTTTCAATCAAATATTTGTTGTAAGTTTAGTGAACATATGGAAAATCACCTAAGATCAATATCAAAATTCGTTTGTTAGAAAAGGTATTAAACTCTCTTCAATAACATACTAAAATTAAAACGGCAAAGCAGTGCCGAACGCGACACGACTTTGGGATTTTCCCGCCAACTGACATTAACAAGAAAACAACGTCGACGCTGCCACATCAACAAATAGTTATACTAAACTAATGTCCCCAAGTAAAAACTGAGAAGTTAAACTTGAGAATTAATATTGAAAAATACTGTGCCAAGTTTATAGACAAATTTCGTGTAGTCAAATCTTAGCAGATTAATTTAATCCTAAAACAACTGGGATGTAAAAATATTTGACACACTTGCTCAAAGAAGCCGGTGCCGTGCAGGTTCTTATGTTGTTTGGATTATTATGGTTCTACATCCTCACCTTTCTTATATTCAAAGATATTAAAAGCTTTAGGTAAATAACGCAAATTATTTCGTATTAAAAAGAGCCCATACTAATTTCCTAATATAAAATATTCTAATAATTATAGATATTTTATTTCCTAATAAATACAAGTATTATACAAGTATCAATAAAAATGCGAACAGACGATGTACCAGCACCACTACCAGCACTAGCCGATTTTAAAACTGTTAATAATAGAGGTTGAATTGCAATGAGGAGAGGATAAAAGTTCTTAGACAGGCCCAAAGAGTCATAATATTCAAATAGATAATTGGAAACCTTCTGTATACGAGGTAGGAGATGGCAATATTCCAGTATTTGTAGTAGTCTGCCTACCTTTTATAAGGCATATTTAAGCTTTTTGTAATTTTGTAAAGAATTAGATGTCTGCCTGGAGACGATTCAATTGAGTGAATTTGAAAATTGCTCTTATTGTTACATTTCAATTGCGTTTTCTTACAAATAAAAAGTATATGGGATCTATATTCCAAGCATTTTCTACATTGTCCATTAATGAGGAATTTTAAAAAATGTAGCCCCTACTAAAATTGTCTACTGCATACCCTCATAACACAAAAAAAATCCTTTTTTAAATATTGATACAGTTACAATTTTGTTAAAATTGTGAATTTTATTTTTCATTTTTAATAAATTCACAGAACAATGTTAATAATATAGAATCAAGAGATATTAAAAATTATTTATAATTTAAATTCGATTAAAAATAATTTAAACGATTGACAATAGAGTTATCATTTTTAAAAAACATGGAAAAATGATTCGGAAGAGGATGGATGCAACTTTGACTACCAAGCGTTGCAAAAGGGACATGGAATTTGTTATTTGGAATATATTGAGCTTGTAAAGGTGAGGAACTTCAACAAAAGCCATTGAAGAGTTGGAGCAAGATAATATGGCCATAACGGCGATCCAGGAAATAAGATGGCCACGAAATGGCAATATTAAAATATTCTATAGTAGAAACACCAAAAGTAAACATCAGTTCGGGGCGGGTTTTGCTGTCAAAGAAAAATTGATATTTGTAATGAACTTTGAACCAGCAAGCGAAAGGATTTGCAACCTACGGCTACTGAGCCGTAGGTTGCAAATCCTTTCGTTTGCTGGTTCAAAGTTCATTACAAATATCAATTTTCAGTGGACAATTATCAGTGGACAATTTTACAACTACTTTCTGATATCTGCTCATGCCCCTACGGAGAATAAAGGTGAAGAAACAAAGGGTTCTTTCTATGACAGCCTAGAATAAATTATAAACACAGCCCCAAAATATGACATCAAAATCATACTAGGCGACTTCAATTCCAAAATTGAATAGGAAACTATTCTACAATTTCATGTAGATAAACATAGCCCACACTTAATGACTAGCGTAAGCGGATCAAATCTACTATATATGAGCATAATAGGATACATACACATGGATTTACAACGACGGAAGAACAAAAACCCATATTCTGGTGGACGGAAGAAACGCATCTAGTATTATGGATGTACGAAGTTAAAGAGGTACGGATGGGGACACTGATCATGTATTAGTCGGCACCAAAGTAAGAATGAGAATTTCTCTCGAGAAAAATTCTCCATACCAGAAAGATGTTAGATGGAATATCGGTGTTCTATCCGACCCAGATAAACTCACGGAATATCAGAACAAATTCAAAGATCTACAACCTAGTGATCCCTCGAATACAAATAATAATATGTGGCATCAGATTGAGAACATCATCATCGAAACCTGCAAAACGACAATCGGTTTGGCTCCCAAGAACAAGCGCAAACAATGGCTCAATGAAGATTGTGAAAAAATAATAGAACAAGCGAATGAAGCCTGAATTAGAATGTTACATGACCCCAGTCAAGACTCCATGTCATATTACAAATATCTAAGAACGATGTCCAGAAAGATAATTAGGAAATTAAAACGCAAAGTTGAGAATGACAGACTTCTGGATATTCAAAATAATTACGATAGTTATTGATTTAGGAATAAAGGCAAGGAAGGATGGTTACAAACAAAATAATTAGCATTTAAAAAAACGACGATGGTTCATTAATTACCAATAAAACAAAATTTTTCAATACTTGGAAAAACCACTTTTCAGCCCTTCTAAACCTCTCTTCAGATAGTGAAAATCAATCAAGCCATCAAAAACTTGTAAAAATAATAAATACCCAGGAAAGGATTCCATCCCGACATAATGCAATAAAAAAAAGGAGATTAAAGAACTTATTATTGCTATATGGAGATAAGAAATTATTACAGACGACTGGACAGAATGTATAATATTACCAATACATAAGAAAGGAGATAAGGCTATATGTGGCAACTAAAGGGGCATAACATTGATAAAGACCGCCCGTAAAGTCTTCGCAAATATCCTCATTGGAAACTCCATATTCGGAAGAAAATGTAGGAGACTACCAAAGCGGTTTCAGAAAAAACAAATCTACCATAGGTCAAATATTCTCTGTAAGGCAACTAACAGAAAAAAAATCAACTATTCATAGACTTTAAGCAAGCCGATAATAGTATTAAGATATCCCAGCTCTGACAAGCGATGGCTGAATGTGGAATCCCAAAGAAACTAATATCATTAGTCTAGATGGCACGTTTAGATAAATGTCTAGATGGCACGTTTAGCGATTGTTTTGAGGTCTAAAGTGGCCTAAAACAGGGAGACGCATTATCCCCAGTTTTAGTCAACATCTCATTAGAAAGTGTCTTATGGAACTTAGAACATCGAACATTTTTTTTCCTGGATTAGCATAAGTCTCATCGTAATGATGTGAGAAAGGAGATACAGATATGAATTTGTCATGCATGGAAGAATACCCATTCCCTATTTAGCCTTCTCAGATCCAAGCTCCTATGCCGCGCCTTTAAGATCCAGCTCTACCACCCTGTCATCCAACCAGTCGCTGTGTGTCGGTGTGAGACATGGAGCCTAATAAAAATGGACCAAAAATCTCTACTGAGGCCTGAAAGGGAAATTCTCAGAATTATCTTTGGCCTCACCCAAAACATGGCGACGAGAGAGTACAAAATTAGGTCCAATCTGGAACTTCGCAATCTCTACCACTCTTCAAATATTGTCCTCATCCAAATTCACAGACTGCGACAGGCTGGGCATGCTAAACGTGGTAACCACTCTCGAATCATAAATTCTGTATGGGAGAAATCACCAGATGGAAAAAGACCAAGAGGAAGACCTCGAATGAGATGGCAAATAACATCAGAAGGGAGTTGGAATCCCTCGGAGTCCAAAACATGGAAACGGCACCCCAGGATAGGACTGTATGGAGGAGGATCGTCAAGGACCACGGGCCAAGACCCACGAAGGGTTGTAGCGCCCAGGAGTAAGCCAGTAAGTAAAATTGGGTTATCGATGGACATAATTTGAGTTTTTCTTTTTTTCGATTTTCTCATATACTACAAATCGCAGCAAAAGAATATATGACACACAGGAACTACTAAACAAGATGTAAAAATTAAACTTAATAAAAATAACTTAATTCACAAGACAATAACTGAAGATTGATTAACTGAAGACTGCAGAAATGATTTCAGTAGGTTATTTTCCTATGAGTACACCTGAACCTTCCGTGCAAATATCCTAACAAGACTTCTTTACTCGAACATAAAAATTCGTGAAATTTTGCTCGATTTTATCCATGTTAGCAAGACATATTTTAAGAAAGGAAATACATAGCACAATTCAATTTATATATTTGTAATCAACAGAAAAAATACATTTGGAAACACTATTGATCATTAAATCTCACTAAGGATTCCATAATGAGCATGCTTAATTCAGATTTATATTACTTGATAAGTAGTCAATTTTTGGTTGATAAATTTCAAAGATTATTATTAAGTATGTCAATAGTTAAGTAAGGTATGCTATGTTACAATTTTACTATATATATATATATATATATATATATATATATATATCTATTTATATATACATATATATATATATATATATATATATATATATATATATATATATATATATATATATATATATATATATATATATATATATATATATATATATATATATATAAGATACCTATATCCAATATTTCGATGGTTTCTGCATTTAAATGAAAGTGAAATATTAAAATTAAAAAAATTAAACTTTATTAATGCTGTCATCGAAGATAAAATAGCTCTATAAAATTAAGTAAATTTTATTTATTGCTGAACCCAGAAAATACCGAAATCACCATACAAACTGTCTGACCTATTACATGTTTAAAAGTAATGTAAAACTTTTTAGAGAAATAATAAGAACTATTGTAATATCTCGAAATTAACACCACCGACTTTCCTTGTAATATTAATAAAAGGCTTGTACTTTTTTGCGTACAATAAATAGTTGTTTTTTACAAAAGAAGCTGGAAAAATACAAAAATCGTTATATTCATACAAAAAGCGATTACTTCATCATCCAAAAAAGTTACTTCTAATAAAATATAAACACCCAATAATCGATTGATTCTTACAAATAATAATGGTTTAGTACAATAATTGATAGAATTGTACAAAGTAAAATCAATTCACCCAAAAAAGCTTTAACTGTACAAAAAGGTTGATCCATCCAAAATTTGATTGCTTTTTACAAACAATTTTTTTTCTAATCCAAATGAGGCTGAAGAATATTTCCACAATCAAAATATTTGGTACAAAGAACATCAACAGTGGGTATCTGTTGATGTTCTTTTGTGACAAATATTTTGATGGAGTGAAACAATATTACAAATATAAGTTGTCCAATGTTTGTCAATATATATTTATTGTACGTGTGCTAGAGTCAGAAAGTTGTTTTATTTGAGTACGATAAAAGTTATGAGCATAGTAAAGATAAACAAACTCCGAATGAAATAAAAACAATCATTCAACAACTGTTTGATGATAATGTGAAGACTCCAAATTTAATTGTCAGCTTTAAGAAGTAGGAAACTTCCGGAAGTCTTAATCATTTAAATTAAAAACTTCATACTATTCGAAGCAAAAAATATGGCGGTTACCAAATTAGCCTTGGAGAACTTAAAGCTTGGTGTACAAAATCTTTACGAGAGTATTAATTAAGTACTAATCAAGACGACTCTTTATCGTCTCAACATAATGAAGACATTTGTTTTGTTTCGCAATATAATATACATATTGATGAGGAGGACGATGAAAAAATAATTTGCAAGTGTTTTTAACTACAAAAAGATTAGCAGCCATGATCAACTCAAATTATCCCGTACATACGGATGCAACGTATAAATTGATATGGCAAGGATTTCCAGTTCTGATGGTTGGGACAACAGATAAAAACAAATCTTTTCATCCAATTGGACTCATGGTATCAGAAAAAGAGAATTCTGAAGATTTCAAATTATTATTTAATTGTTTGAAAGAGTGTGCGTTCAAATTTAATCAACATGAATTTAAACCAACAGTGTTGATTGCAGATGCTTCTGATGCAATAGCAAATGGTTACCAAAGGATACCAAAGAGTGAGTTTCTATCAATAGCAAAAATCATTGTTGAGATTTGGTCAGAACAGAGAGTTAATCAAAAGAATTTCTACACAAGTCCGATTTTTGATGAGAAGACTTTCCTTAAAGCCTATCATTGGGTTAAATCATCACCAACCGTTGTGAAAAAAGAACTGATTGGTCAATCAATTGTTAACATCGGTCCAAACAGTCAAAAGATATGACAAATTAATATTCAGAACAATACAAAAGAAAACCTGAAAAACTGTAATAGTTTTGAAGAGTACAAATCATATCAAATTTCATTGTGGAAAGGGACTCTGAACATGAATAAATGGAAATAAACTTCCTGTTCATGTATGTGGTTTATGAGGAGTTACATATATAAGCACAGTATTGGAATGCGAATTCTCTTGTAACTGTACAAAGTTCCATTGACACTTAAACAAATTCCATTGGGACAGAAGCGGAAACGTGGACGAGCTTCAAACACTAAGGGGGTTAGTTCGTAAATGAAATTAAAATATAAAAAATATATATATATATATATATATATATATATATATATATATATATATATATATATATATATATAAAATATATTAAAAAAAGAAATAGTTCATAGAAGAGAGACAATTGGGATGGTGGGGTCACCTACAAAGAATGAACGAGAAGGCTCAAGTGAAAAGAGTATGGGAAGCAGAATGCCAAAAGAAAAGAGACGAGGGAGACCAAGGAAATCTTTTTAGAAAATATCTGTATTCCTAATTTTAAATGTACTCTAAAGATTAAAAAGAAATAAAAAATACATAAAATGCATGCAGAGTAAACTGTATTAGGTGATGTAATTAGATTTCCTCGGTGGTGTTCGAATATTGTCGTTAAGTCTTGTCTTAATGCAGATAAGTGCGGACAGTGCGGACAGTGCGGACTGCCGTTAGACAGTGCGGTTTGTTGTTTTCAATTTGACGTTCGACTCATTATTTGATTGACAAAGGACGGGCAATAGTCGCCACAGCGTAACGGTTAAGAATTGATAACGATTATGTTCCTTTAGTTATACGAAAAGACATTTTTTTTAGTTATACGAAAAGAGGATTTTCTGAAAGAAGTCGGAAATTTTTATAGTAATTGCTTGGTATATCTTGAAGAATGGACAGTTCTAATAATATTTTGAAGAGTAGACAGGTGACATTAAAAATAGAGATTTTATGGGAATATGTGGAAAAATCATTTGAATATAATAGTAATCATTTTCCGAATTATAATATTTGCGAAAATCTTTCTCATGAGGAGCCATTTGAAAAATATACGTTACTGATGAAAAAAGTAATTGTTGGTTGTCTGCAAATGTGGAAACAGACAAAAAATAGAGTTATTCCTTCATTTTAAACAGAATAAGTATATGAATGTATACAATAAAATATATTTTGAATTTTTGAATTATTGGTGTGTTTTCATAACTACATTATAATTCTCATTTCATCCCATTTGTCCCGCTTTGTCTCAATGAAAATATGGTCACTTTACTTTTGTGGGCTGTGGGAACAGAAATTTGCCGATTTAGGGATCTCAATAAATTCATGGAGGACAATAGAATGAGATACGTTATCCCGCAGGAGTTTATCTTAGAGATCGAAAATCAGTATATTACATTCGTACTAGTTGAAGAAAGCTTAGTATGTAAATCAGTTTGATGTGTAATTTGTTGTAATTAAGTAGAACAGGGGAAGAATACCTAAGGCGTATAGGGGTTTGTAATTATAGTAAATTTAAGAGCGGACCGAAGAAGCGCTTGAACAAGTTATGCAGAAGTCAATTGGTCCTAATAATCCGTGGGACGAAATATTATCAACAAAAATATTATTGTTTATGCAGGAAGTAGAAGGCATTAGTTTTGTATAAAAGCTTTGAAAAGATCATATGGTTAGCATTTTACGAATCTAGCCCGCCCTTGGTTCGTATATATATGAATGCACTTGTCTGCCACCCGCGTCGCTGATATTTTTAAATGCCTGGGAAAGTTCGGTCAGCTGATAGATTTGGGGTTAGACCCTTCTGAGAAGGCGGGAATTCGTAGTTTCGTTGTTATGTTTTTTTTCTTTTTGGTGGGCGACTCTTTGTGGATACAGGCTCAGAGTGTGCAGCGATAGCTAAAGCAAACGAACGAACCATTTCTTTAGGACATTATGTTATCCTATCTGAAATGTCCACTCGTTGTGATAGATAAAGCGTTTTGCTGAGGTACCTGTGCCCCCTTAAGAAAAATAATTTGTCTTCAATTTTGACTCTTATGGTGTAGGGGATTTATGTGTGTGTATTTAGAATTTCCAACCATTTAAAGGTTGCAGTATAATTCTATATGTCCCACATTATGTCAATTCTTTTGAAATTCACCTGTAATGTCCCTTTTTGTAACCAACAGGTACAATAAGCATATGCTTAAAATTATCAAAATTTTATAATCGTTTTTTTATTTATTATTTTTTAGAATGCCGTGATTTTTGTATTCTTTCTTTCTCCCTACCCGAAATTTTGGCGCTAAAACGAGCAAACCACATTCCACAGAAATCTTTTACCTTTAGGAAACGATCTCTGTGGTATAATTGATTAGGCTTTTTTTCCGCAAATATTCACAAACAGCAAGTATAGAACCAAACAAAAAGTGATTTACCTTAAAAAGTTGAGAACAAATGAATTTCTAAAATCATTTAAAATATGTCTAGCGCCAAAACTTTTGTTTACATCTTCGCCGAGATTTGGCGGGAAGTAGCAGCTATTTCAACTAATAGTCCCTTTAAAACCTACCCAAGCCTATCCCAATCTATTAGTTTATAACACGAAATTGAGATTATTTAATGGTCGTCTTTTTCTGAATTCCTTTCAAGACAATTTACAATGTCAATTAGCAGCAAAAATATTCAAATACTTTACTTTTAATGAATTACAGAAGGTATTTCTGACATTTACAGCATTGTGCATGCAAGGATTCAATTTTAAAATACGATAGGTTAAAATTCAAAACCCTCCACACCTTAGTCCAACTAATAATCATTTTTTTGTCGCGATGAGCCATTAAGCTAATTAATAATCTGAAAAATAAATTGTTCATTAAGGTAGAGCTACTGTGTGTACTTGAAACCACCCAACACATGCCGCAAACAAAATACCACTATCTAAATATGATACATTTTACTTATACTTATTTACTTTTTTACTTATTTTAACGGACAGAGATAATGTTACAAATACGCTCTCCTTCTGCCGCAACTTCTGGCTAATATACTAATATTTTATTACTAATATTTTATATACTAATATACTAATACTTTAACTAGAGTATTAAATTTTCACACACTTTTATTTTCAAACGTATCCAATTTTTTTTTAACAATACATTATTTTTATAATCAAAATTACTTTTCATAATAATTTTTGTAACACTCTTTATTCTAATTAATATAAGAACGTAATATCTGAACATTATCAACATTTTATATTGCATTACACTGTTTCGCTAATCAACATAGTTGTGAAATATTAAACATATTTCCGAATTATAATATTTGCGAAAATCTTTCTCATGAGGAGCCATTTGAAAAATATACGTTACTGATGAAAAAAGTTTTTTTTTAACAATACATTTTTAACAATACATAACAATTTTTTTTTAACAATACATTATTTTTATAATCAAAATTACTTTTCATAATAATTTTTGTAACACTCTTTATTCTAATTAATATAAGAACGTAATATCTGAACATTATCAACATTTTATATTGCATTACACTGTTTCGCTAATCAACATAGTTGTGAAATATTAAACATATTTCCGAATTATAATATTTGCGAAAATCTTTCTCATGAGGAGCCATTTGAAAAATATACGTTACTGATGAAAAAAGTTTTTTTTTAACAATACATTTTTAACAATACATAACAATTTTTTTTTAACAATACATTATTTTTATAATCAAAATTACTTTTCATAATAATTTTTGTAACACTCTTTATTCTAATTAATATAAGAACGTAATATCTGAACATTATCAACATTTTATATTGCATTACACTGTTTCGCTAATCAACATAGTTGTGAAATATTAAACATATTTTCACCTTACAATAACTCGCACGTTCTTAAAAAAAAAAACACTAAACTATAAAATTTTCAAATATTTACTTCTATACTCAATTTTGTCTAGTTTCTATTAATTTTAAACATTTACAAAACTTGACAGATTTTTTCTAACTAACATATCTTAATACAAAAATATCGCATATATTTTCATTTTAATCTTTGGATATCCAATAAATCTCTATAGCATATGACAAAAGGAACATTCGATTATACCAAGCACGATACAGACAAGAAATTATAATAGATTAGAAGCTTTGGGGTTCGAAACCGGTATTATATTAAATTACATTAAGCCCATATATTTCATTTAATTTTAACAAATGCAATTTGTTATTGTTCTCAAAACACATTAATAAGAAAAAGAAAGAATAAGTTTAATAAATAAAAAGGAAAGTTCCGTTTAATTACTTATGATAACAATTTAATTATATCTATTGAAAAATCTTTCTTTGTTTCTGGAAATAAATGGATACAAATTTTTCACATTGAAAACTCAACGTACACAAATTGAACCTTATAAATACATCATAAATGTCAAAAACATAAGTTTTCGAGATTTAATACATAATCAAGGCGTTTCGAACGAAAAGAACTCGTTTCGAATCGAGTCGTTTGTATTTATGTTTTTGAAGAATCATTTTTTGTTATTGTGTTTTTCCAGGTTTCAGTTTAGGGACTAGTCACTTTAAAATGTTTTTAAATGTATGATTTATTAATAAAAATTGAAACACAGAACATTTTAAGTTGCCAAATCAGCACATATAACAAGGGTCGGCTTGTGGGTTTTACAGGTTTTCGGGGAAAAATATTGGTGGGGCTCACTACATTTGAAAAGCAAAGCTCTGGAGAGTCTGGCGGCCTAAATATTGACAGGTTGCTGCATATAACTTAAATTCTAGACCAAATATTTTTGGACAAACTCAGAATAAAGTATATTTCAACACATGATATATTAAGGTTTTATGCTTATTAATAAGGTATTTTAACCATTTAGCAGCATTAAACCAGATTTGATGGTAAGAGATGTTTATTTCTACCTGTGCAGGTTCTTTTATACAAATTATGATTTGTTTTACACATTTCTAGGATTTTGAATATTTTTTTCGCATTAAACACGATTTTTTTTGGAAAATTTCACTAAAATTAATTAGTTTCTGAATAACTATGAAGAAAAATATAACAAAACAACACCAATCCTCAAGGAATGATAAATGGAGAGACGCTCGGTCGAGATCTGGGTTGTGCAAGACTTGATATAATCTAACCTAGCCTAACCTAGCATATTATGTTAGCTGCATAATATAGATATATTTCCCTAGGTAGATTAGCTTATACGCCAGTCCAATTTTTGCCAAACTATTACATCTATTACATTTTTTATAGTATAGCCTAAGGAATGGCCTTTCAATTTATAAACTTTATAAAATTTATAAGGGGGGAAAATAAATAGATGGCGATATTTAAGATTTAACATTGTTGTTTTTAACAGCTTAATTGCTTAAATAAAAATTTAAAAGGCAAGAAAAAGAAAAAATATTACATAACTATAATTATATGAACACTGAACTTAATTTGTATCTACAAGTTGAGATTTTTGAAAAGTTGTAATGAATTTGTTATAACCGAAATTATATATAAACTTTTCAATTTCCCACACATATTTAATTATTCACAAAACATGTTTAAATATATAAAATCTTGCATTACAGATAAGCAAAATATATACTAATTATTTTCAAATTTGGAATAATCCTGAAATTACTAAACAAAAAAATTATACTGTGAGAGAGGACATTATGAAAAAGGAATTTAACCTAACCTAATATCTCAAAGGATTAATGAACTTCCAGAAGTCAAAATTATGAAAGAAAAAAACAGATTATGAAAGAATTAAAAATTGCTACTTTAGCAATTTGCGGAGCAACATTCTACATTCTCAAGGATAAAATGTATTATGCCCATGTAGAATGTAGTATACCCATGTATTAAGCCCATGTAGAAATCTGTTAAGAAAAATTTGTTTCAAAAGTCTGATTTTATTGGCACGCATTCCGATTATAATCTTAAAATCATAATTTAAGCAAAATTATGATATTTTTACATTTCAATTTTTCTCAATACCTGAAAATTGGTAAAAACACAAAATTTAAAGTTAAAATGGAATGAAATACAATATAATCACAATTGTATTTATTTAATGTTGTTTATCGCTGTGATTAAAAAATTCCCGTTGCAATTCCAAAATAGTGATTTTTTGCAAAATTGATTTTTAAAGGTTTTTCGTTTCTCCAGATATTTGCAATTTGATCAAATGAAAGAAACACAATTTAAATTTAAAAACCAAATAACAAATCACATCGCCACAATTTCATTCATCCGCAATCATTCGCCACACAATAACCGTTACATTCAGGGCCCGATCTAAGGGGGGGCCAGCCGGGCAAATGCCCAGAGCGGCAAAAATGAGGGGCGGCAAAATTGAGGGCGCCGAGTTGCACGAAGTCCAAACGTTCAGAAATAATAAAATATGTACCTCTACATCAAAATATTATACAAAATAGTTTTCCCAGAGCGCCGAATTACTGAACGTGCCATATTTGTAAATAGTCTAGGGGAAGCCATAAAAAAGTTACAAATTTCGACACAGCGACACTTAAGAAATCACTCAAGAAATATATCTTAAGTCTACAAGTTGTATTTTAAATTTAAAAGTGGTGTGAATATTGGTGGTAGATTAATCCGACAATTAACAATACATATTGAAGTGCGCGTGTGATTCGTGTGAATTTACTAAGTACCTATTTTTTAAATTAAATCTGTAGTACGTAAAAAAATACGTAATTTTAAGCTAGAAAGTAGTTTTAATCAGGGTTGATAAAAAT
This sequence comes from Phosphuga atrata, assembly GCA_944588485.1. NCBI lineage: Eukaryota > Metazoa > Arthropoda > Insecta > Coleoptera > Silphidae > Phosphuga > Phosphuga atrata. Next base: position 956,061 of record CALYMW010000260.1, on the reverse strand, counting down.
AATGATTTAAAAAAAAAATCAAAGTAATCTGATTTATTTGATTTAAATCGGATTTATTTGATTTAAATCAGATTTTTTTTATTCATTTACATATTCCAATCTTTCTTCCTTTGGAAGTCGGTTATTATTATTAAAAAAAAACCTCATTGCTTATTTTAATTATATTTTCACTATATTCTTCTAAAATTTCTTTCAGTTCTTCTAAAATTATTAATATTAGTCACATTCAAATCAACAATGAAAAATTTAAAAAAATCTACGACTTAAAATTGACAAAAACCGTTTGGGTATTGCTGTAGTCGCAGTCACTTACATATTTTGATATTTATGTTCTTACTGGTTACATAATTATTTTTTGTCATCACCCTACGAATTTTGGCGACTGGAGACTCCTAAAAGTCTTTAATGTACTTATTCAGAGTGTCAATTTAAATATAATTTTAATTTATATGGTAATTTTTAATGGAATTTAAAAAAAAATCATATTTTTGTGAAAATAAAAATTTCAAATTTGCTGGGAATCTGAAGAGTGCAAATAATTTATAAGTTGCAATTATAATTGAAATTTGATTTTTGATGATATTTTTAATGGTATTTTTAAATTTGAAATAATTGTAAATGTACCTACTGTAATTGTACTAGTAAATCTAATTTCGGTTACAATTTCAATTGAATTTTAATTTTTATGCTACTTACAAAAAAGAATAGGGAAGTTACTTGACATTTTTTGGTTGATTTCGTTGTTAAAAAAGGTATTGATTTAAATCAACGATTTAAAAAAAAAATCACTTGATTTTAATCGCGATTTAAATCACTGATTAAAATCAAGTGTTTAAAATCATCTCAACCGTGGTTTTAATTTAACATTGTCCGCAAGAAATGAGTAACTTTTCTGCGGTAAAAAGTAGCCTATTTCCGTTTTGAAAGTCCAATTTATTTCTATATAGCAAAATTTATCAAAATTAATTCAACGATTTAAACTTAACAAACCAACGTCGCCCATACGAGAAACCGATGTAGTAGCTAAGGCTTCGTTTAAATCACATGATGAACATACGCCCGATCCCAATATAATCTGTGAACCTGATGCTTCTACTTCTGGGTCAAGCGCTATTGTAGCTGATGGTGCAACTACAAGTGTTTCTGCAGGATCAACGTCATTTTTAGATGTCGACCCAGCCACGTGGCCCATTAGATTAACAGATGCCGAAAGAATATATTTGGTAAATAGAGGTTTTCCTGACCCACTGTATGAATTTGAAGTTCCACGGGATAACAATGGTCGAAGGTTATGAAGGTATATTATAAGAGATAGCTTAACAACGGTGAAGATATTTTGAGAGATTGGCTTGTATATTCTGTGGCAAAAAATTCGGTATATTGTTTTTGCTGCAAAATATTTAATACAACTACAGCTTCCGGTCTATCTGAAGCTGGCTACAAAAATTGGAAGCATGTAGGCGATATTCTTAAATCTCATGAGACATCACGAAACCATGTAGAAGCTGTAAAATTATGGGTCGAACTTTCACGTAGGCTGAAATCATCTCATACGATAGATGCCGAGTCACAAAGAATAATTAAATTAGTTTTGTTACGTATTGCTTCAATCATCAAAATGTTAGCCAAAAACTGCTTGGCTTTTCAAGGTACTTCTGAAAATCTATACCAACATAACAACGGTAATTTTTTAAAACTAGTAGAGTTGTTAGCCGGATTTGATCCTGTTATGCAGGAACATGTACGCAGAGTTTTGAAGTAAGAGGAGAGAAAAGCAATCTACTTAAGTAAAACTATTCAAAATGAGTTTATTGATACAATTTCAAACAGCATAAAAAACATATTCTGGAAGCTATCAATAAATCGAAATATTATTCTATTATCTTAGATTGTACTCCGGACGCTAGCAAAACTGAGCAGATGACCCTCGTAAGTAGGTATATTTCTATTCAAGAACGTCAGAAATTGTCTGACACTAACAGAAATTATCCTAGAACAATTATCAGCACTTGGATTGTCTTTAGAAAACATAAGAGGGCAAGGGTATGATAATGGATCTAATATGAAAGGTATTCAAAGTGGCGTCCAAGCCAGGATAAAAAACATCAATCCACGGGCATTTTATGTTCCTTGCAGTAGTCATTCTTTAAACTTAGTGGTAAACGACATGGAAAAGTCCTCACTGGATGGAACACATTTTTTTAGTACTGTGCAAAAAATATATGTTTTATTTTCCTCTTCAACATTGAGATGGTCAATTCTTTTGAAGAATGTAAAAAATTTTACTCTAAAACCACTTAGTAAAACGAGATGGCAAAGTCGAAACGAGGCAATAAAACCACTAAGACATCAAATAGGACAAGTGTACGATGCATTGTTTAGTGTTTACCAAAACACAGATACGGATACCTCTACACGAGACAAAGCTTCGGGTTTGTTGAACCAAATTAAACAGTTTAAATTTTTATGTTCCATAATAATTTGGTACGAAACTTTGAATCGGATAAAGCGGGTTAGTAAATTAATGCAAAGTAAAGATTTTGATTTCGTTTCTGTTATTAAAATACTTAAAAATACTCAAGATTTCTTTAAACCTCACGTTCAGATGAGTATTTTACTCAAGTTCTTGAAGACGCAAAAGTCTTAGCTTCTGAAATTGATTGCGAGGTGTCAGACTTTGAAAATTTGCCGAAACTTCGTGCTCGATCCCAAAAGAAGCAATTTGGTTACGAGTGTAGTCACGAACCAATCATTGAACCTCGTCAAAAATATAAAATCGAAGTATTTTTTCACATTATAGATATAGCTATAAACTCCTTAGAGTTAAGGTTTTCCCAGATTACTGAGCATAGTAAATATTTTGCTTTTTTATATAACATATATGCCTTAAGAGAACTTTCAAAATATGAATTGTTAGAGCATTGTAAGAATCTGGAGACTATTTTAACCCACGACAACTCATGTGATGTGAATGCAATAAACCTTTCAGAGGAGTTATCAGTTCTTTGTATGTTTTTAAACAGTAATTTGTCTCCTCAAGACGTTTTAAAATTCATAACAGATTTAAGATTTGGTACAAATATCAGTATTGCGCTCAGGATTCTTTTAACTTTACCAGTTACAGTTGCAAGTGGTGAAAGAAGCTTTTCCAAATTAAAAATAATAAAAAATTATCTGCGATCCACCATGACACAGAATAGATTGTCTGGATTGGCTATGATTTCGATAGAACACAAGATTTGCGACAGTATAAATTTATTAGAAATTATTAAAGATTTTGCGGAGCAAAAAGTGCGAAGAAAATTATTTGAATTACGAGGTAGAGTTTAATATTTACAGGAAAAATGTTTTATTTACCTAATTTGAATATTTTTAATAATGACTGATTCGTTTTGTATCGTTACATAATAATGTGTTATTTTTACTTGCATTAAATTTAAAAACAAATCATTTTTTTTGTTTTTTTATACGTAACGTATGAACCTTAACTTAAATATTATAACAGTTTGTTCCTAATCTTTTTAACTTATTCAATTGGTCTCCATGACAATGACAATTTGCATGCTTTGTACTTATCGCACTTTGTACTTATCATACTTGTCGCACGCAAATGAATAAAGAGCCATTTATCGCCCGAAAAAACGTGCGTAAAATAGTACTTATCCCGCATGAGTAATAAAAAAAATATTTGTTGATAAAGGGTAAGTTACAGGGTCATACCTAGGCACAAAGTAAAAGAGGCCTATGCCCAGCACTAAGTCGAAACAGGTTGATGATGATGATGACGAAATTGAAAGATAATATTATGTCGTTAAAAAAAATATTTCAATCCATTCAGTAGTTTTTGAGAAATTCTTTAACATATACATATATCCTTATAAACATACTTATACATGCATACTCTCATGAACTTTTGTAAGCTTGTTCAGAAGCCCTCGTAGACTAATATAGGTGAGTATTATACAATTCCAGCAATATCACATTTCTTTGGAATAGCAAGCTCATGTGGTAACTTATTTGGTAAACACCAGGGCGAAGGTGGTGTAAAGGACGGCGAATATTAGTTTTGCCCGGAGCGGCTAAATAGCTAGATCGGGCCCTGGTTACATTTTCAAAATATTGATTGAAACAGGACAGCAACGAGTTTGAGTTTGAGGCAACGAGTTTAGAACTAATAATATTCTTCCCTGATATTCCAGCAGGATGTATAATGATACCAGTAAATTAATTTATATAAGATAAGTCTTCTCTATCTAGTCCAGTTATCCTGTTGTCTACTATCAATTCTTGTCTATCTAGTTGTCGGTAGTCTCGATTCTCTAGTTTTGCCTATGAACGGAGGTCTATCTAGTATTATGTGTCCAGTTTTGTTTATCTATTTTTATCTATCTACTTCTCTATTGTTTGTCTATTATCTTTTAACTTTTCCCCTATCATTTTGACAAACCGATAGATTCATAAAATTTATAATTTGATGAAAATTTTATAGAATGAAGACAAATTTAAATTAACAAACATTTTAAGGAAATCTGAACAAATGTGTAATTAAATATATCCAACCATATCCTCAAATGCTTAGACAAATAACTAGTATAAGATAGTTATTTGCTAATACATATAGTATGCCAATACCTAGTAAACAAACTGTTTGACCAAACTATTTGCTTACGACATATAAATACTAACTATATTTTTTATAAAATTGATTTTAATTAAATCTTTTTAAAGTTTATTCTAAGGAAAATTAACATAATTTTATTGTAGTATTTGTAGTAGTTTATTCGAGCATTTTTATACTATAAAATTGCTAGAGTAACCACGGCAGAAAGATGCTGTGGTTGGTAACCTGTAGTTACTTATATTAAGTTGCAATAAATATTTTCTGATGCTACTGTTAATAAACATTTTAATTAATAATATGTCGAATAAATCTATTTTCGACCAGATTGAAACTGTTTTATTGTTGGTATATTAAGAATGGTACATTGAAATAAGTTATGGTTTACTTATTAAATATGCTTGCATTAATTCTTCCTATATCTACTAATAAATCTTTAAAATATATGGTAGAAACATTCATGACAGATGTCACAAGTTTTACAATTTTAAATATGTCGTGCGGGATCAACAAATATGCTTTCATGCAAATAACCAAATTTTGAACAGATATGAAACTTATAACAAGCAAGAAAAATTCCAGCGGAAAATACTTATTATAAGAAGTCTATTCTTATTATTTATTACTTCCTTTTTTATAAAAAAAAGAAAAAGGAAATTTTCTTCCTTTAAATTATACTTATCACTTACTTTTTAATAAGGATTTTTAGAAATTGTCTTCCTAAAACTATAGCTCTCCATCGACTCATCCCTTAAGGTATGTAAATTCAATTACAAATTAAAAAAAAACCCATTGACTATTAGAAAAATTTTCAAACATAACTTCATTACGACATGTAAGTATTTCCGTTTGACAGAAATATTTTTTCAAATACATATTTCGATGGCTATTTAAGGAGCATATGGGACAATTAGCATTTTGCAATAGAATAGTTAAAGGTTTAGTAATTTTAAAATGAACCTATTCATGATTAATGAAATTTATTCTATTCAAAACGTAAATTATTTTATGCAATTCAAAAAAATGGAATCATCATAAATTATAGCCAATTTTCTTAAATTTTGTTTAGTTCGAACCCAACTTTGTTCGATATTGCATTGTTTAATTTCGCCAGACAATTTTCTGATAACTCACAATCAGTAAATCTCATGAAAACTGAGTAAACATTTATATAAATTGGAACAGGTTTGCATGAAATTGCGATAAACTTTCTTTTAAATTTTAACCGATTGATTTTTGCAAAATGTCCTTTGAAAACTGTGAATATATTTATAAAGCAAAATTTGAACAGAAAATGTTGTAAGATAAGAAAATATACTTGTACAGTGTAAAAGATTCTTGTAGAAAATTTTAGCAAATTGGTGTAAACTTCCAACATATTTCTTTTAGTTTTGAACTAATTCATTTTGCAAGTTTTGTGTCAAAACTGTAGTCGCTATATATATAACTATTTAATTGTTAATACATATTGATAAATTTTTCTGTGAATATTTTTTGTTATTTGTGGACTATTTAAAAACTGAGAATAGATTAAAGACAATAAATTTAAAGTTTTTTGTGTAAACAGATACATTTTATTTTAAATATGAACCGATTGATACATTTTTTTAATTTTTTGTGTGAAAATCGGAAATATTTATGCATGAGATTTAAGTATTTAAATGATTGTGCAAAGTTGAGACATTTTTTTTTTAAATTGGAACCGATTAGATATATTTTAGAAAATTTACACTAAAAACTGTGTGTGTTTGTTAAAACTGTCATCGCTAGGCGAAGCACTGCTTCATTGTTTCAACAAATGGTACTTAATTGGAATTTAAAACGTTGCTACTTTCTTCAATACATGTTTCAGTTTTCATTAGTAAATGACTCTATCTACATATGTGTCCATACATTTCACAAAATTTGCAAAAAATATTTACTTTTCGACTAACAAACGACTAACTTGTAAGAACACGTCACCAGACATACCACTAGCGATTGCAATCCGGAAAACCGGATCCAGTAATTTGGCGGATCCGGCATCACTATACCTTTCCCAGATCCGGTACCAATATATCCGGTCACCAGATCCGGTGATGCTTGGTAAAATAACCGCGCTGCTGCATGTACTTAAAATGCGTGGTGCAAATGGCGTCACATGTTTTTTTCAAAACCAACATTGATTTTGTGATAAATAATGTATATTTAAAATAATTACCGTATTTGCCGGTGTATAACGAGCACCTTTTTTCAAAAAAATGCCTTTAAAACATAGGGCCGCATTATAGGCGCACAAAATTTTTAGTGCGCCTTGTACACCGGCAAATACGGTATTTATAGTAAGTTGATTAAACATATTGAATAAACATTAAATAGTTATAAACTCATGATGGTGATAATTGTGCCATTCATTAGACACATTCATCATGATGTCTGCCCCAAAATATAAGAATAAGACTTGTTAGTATGCTCAAATACCTAATTGTTGTGATCTCACTAGATTAAGTAAAGTTTAATAAGTTAGATTTAATAAAGTTAAATACTAAAATTCTATCTGTGAAATTAAACTAGTTACCTACACTGTACTAGATTTTTAATTGTTTGTCTAATTATAAATGTGTGCGTGTGTGTGTGTAATCTACCTATATAACACACTCACTCGATTATCCAGAAAACAGTCCATTTTAGAACGAAAAGGGAAAATCATCCTGATTGGATCAACCGAATTTCCATCGAATCGGCCCGGATCCGGCCGGATCGATTGAAATTTGGCTGGATCCGGTCGGATTGAAAATGACACCGGAATGAAATCCCTATATACCACTGGTTTCCATCAGAACCAAAATACTCACATTTTTATTTACAATCAGACTTTTTCGATGATGATATGATAGGTGCTTATATGATATAATACGATATAATATTGGTCAATGGTTTACATAAGCTTATTATGCGGTAATAACGCGTATATTGGCGTGATTATAAACAGTCTAGTATGACAAATAAGTCAGTAAGTAGCTAATAACGATTAAAACAATAATTTGTTGCTTGTGGAAAAAGACTTCAATAACAAAAAAATGTAGGCGAGCGCAGCTGCATGTACCATTCATTCGTTTGCATTGAAAATTATCAAACAATAAAACAAGTCTTAAATATGGTTTAATTGTTTTAAGTATATAGTGATTAAAACTAGTGTTAATTTATTCAACTTAATATTGAAGGATATTTTCAGTCTGAACAGCATTAAAATTGTAAGTTGGACTTACCAAATTGTTTATTCATCACTCATTAATTCAATAAACAAAAGAAATAAGCAACATAAAGCGCGAGGTCCGCTTACACTGATCAAAATACACAAAACACTGACCTTACTTGCTACTTTGCAAAGGAATCGCTTAAAATTCAATCGAAAGTTTTTTTTGCCGACTCTCAATCTCGCACGACCTACTAAACATTGCTTACGTCGGACTTTTAATACAAACAAAAACGAGTTTATTTTAATTTATCACTAGCGCAAATTAATATAAGGCGAACAAAATTATTATATTGTATTGTAAATTATATTGTAAAATAATTACGTACAACAATTTTATAAATTATATTTTCCATTTCCATTTACGAGCGCTTTACAAAATATTTACTTTTTATTGTTAATTGCAATAACATTACTCCAACATTCAGATCATCTTGTCTGTTTTGTCTTGTGTATATTGTTCTGAATCTTTAGTCTTATCTGCCTAATTTTGATTCTATTGTCTTTTCTGTCCAATCTAGTCTAGTATTGTCTACCTAGTCTCGTCTATTCAGTTTTGTCTGCACATTCTTGTCGATTCAGTATTGTCTGTCCAGTCCTGTTTGTCCAGTCTTTTCTGTTCATTCTAGACCGTCCAGGCTTGTCTGTCCAGTCTGGATTGTCCTGTCTTGTCTGTCCAACAATGCCTAGCTAGTCTTGTTTGCCTAATTTTGCTTGTCTAGTGTTTTCTGTCTAGACTTATCTGTCTAGTCTGGTATGTCCAGTCTCATCTGTCCAGTCTACTGGCTGGAAGTACCAAAAGATGAAATGGTTTGCAAATACCATTTCGAGAAAACTACACAACAATATGTAGTAGTAAAGTCGATTAGAGCGACGAATCTTCAGTATACCACCTAAGGAAATATGCTATCAAGTGGTATACAGATGATTCGAAGACAAAGGAAGGTACTGGTGCAGGAGTGTTTGGACCTCGTACCAAATACTTTAAATCCATAGGAATCTACCCAAGTATCTTCCAAGCAGAGGTACATGCAATCGAGAGATGTGCACAATTTAACCTCGACAGGAATTATCGCAAAAAACATAATTGCTATGCTGTCAAGCAGCCATTAAGGCCATTAGCTCATACACCATCAGATTCAAACTGGTATGGGACTGTGTGGGAAAGCTAAACAAGCTAAGCAGAGAAAATAAAGTAACGCTATACTATATAGCAGAACACACTGGTATTGACGGAAACGAAGAAGCCGATCACCTAGCAAATAAGTGATCTAGTAACCCCTTTATATTTTGATATGTGAGTAGGAACACTATCCACAAAATTTTAGATTAAGAAATAAGAGAACAATGAATGAAAACAACTGGAAGCAACTCCCAGGGCTAAGAAAATCTAAAGTAATGCTGAGATCTTTTAACCAGAAAAGAAAAAAAGCTTGCTTGAAATTAAAGAGGAACAGGCTTAGAATTCTGATAGGAGTACTGACGGTACTCTACAGCCTCAGAAAACACCTGAAGGCCCTAGACCTAGAGGAAGATGACACATGCAGATTCTGCGGCTCAGCAAAGGAAATCCCATACAACTGCTCAAAGACGGCGGAGCACAGCTCCGCAAGAGACAATGTACCTTGGGACCCACTGCCTTAACGCAGAGGAGTTGCAATCCTTGAATCCCACCCAAATACTTAGATTCATCCAAGAATCCTGGAATCAGGACTAGAGGAGGCTCTCTAAATGAGTAAGTATACCAACGTTTAGAAGAAGCGGGTGGGGTATAATAGATCTATGAAGGTCGCAGTACAAGTAACCACCAAATCTACAATGTGCTCAGTCTAGCCTGTCAAGTCTTGGCTGTCAAGTCTTGACTGTCCAGTGTTGTGTATCCAGTTTTGTCAGTCCTGTCTCGTTTCTCTAAACTTCACTGTCTAGTCTTGTCTGTCTAATCTTGTTTGTCTAGTTGTCTCTGTTTAGTCTTCTCTGTCTCATCTTGTCACCTGTTCTTTGTCTTATAAACTGAATGCTGAATCTTTTAAACTAAATAATTCATTTTTATCATACAATCTGCTAATGTTAATATCACTTAACCCTGCGCTGCCGGATGGTAGATATATGTAGAGAACAAGACGTGGCAGGACAGGACAAGACAGGACAAGGCAGGACAAGACAGGACAAGGCAGGATTAGACAGGACAAGACAGGTCAAGACAGGACAAGACAGGACAAGACAGGACAAGACAGGACAAGACAGGACAAGACAGGACAAGACAGGACAAGACAGGACAAGACAGGACAAGACAGGACAAGACAGGACAAGACAGGACAAGACAGGACAAGACAGGACAAGACAGGACAAGACAGGACAAGACAGGACAAGACAGGACAAGACAGGACAAGACAGGACAAGACAGGACAAGACAGGACAAGACAGGACAAGACAGTACAAGACAGGACAAGACAGGACAAGACAGGACAAGACAGGACCAGACAGGACAAGGCAGGAAAAGACAGGACAAGACAGGACAAAACAGGACAATACCGGACAAGGCAGGACAAGGTTTTATAAAACTACACAAAAGCAGGGAAAGATGGTTCCTTTTGGAACTGCCTCCCTCTGACCTTGACCTGACCTTGACCTAGACCTACATAATTTGAATATTTTGAGCTAGTTCTTCAGTCGCTGCCATTCATAATTCTTCATTTAATTGTCGCAAAAATATTCGGCGCTCGTTTGTCTTTTTTTTATAATTTTCTTATTTTGATGATAAATTATGTAGATTGGCGGCATCCAAAACATTAAAAAAAGTTAGTGCAGCGTTTCTCAACCCGCGGTACGCGTATCCCAGGGGTACGTGAAATGATCTTTGGGGGTACGCAGAAAAAAATATGTAATGGCGGACATTGATAGGTAAATTGAACATAACAGAAAAGATAAAATATCGAAAGATGTTACTAACGGAATTCTCCGAACTGTCTTTATATTTTTATTGGTTGTTATATATTGAAAAAGTTTTACATCGTTATTATACATATTGGAGGTAGGGTAGGCGTACGTGGAATAGCGATGATAGGTCAAGGGGTACGCAAGTAAAAAAAGATTGAGAAACGTTGGGTTGGTCCGTCTGTGGGTTGTGTAACGGCCCGAGTACCCAGGTACCCCGGCTATTGAACATCGTTGTGACGACTGGGTATTGGCATAAGGGTAAAACTGTATCCCTGCAATCAATGCGTAAAAGTTTTCGCAAGCAAAGATAATCTTCGTAGCCATAAGCATGTGATGATAATAAAAAATGTGCACCAAATGCACCGCTTGCAATTGAAAATCATCATGAAATCAATAATGATGGTGGGAAGAAGAGCAGTATAAATACTGAATATTCACCCTCCACCTCTAAGAAGATAAAGTTGGAGCCGCGAACCACCAAATTATTTCTGTAAAATATGCAATCAACAATTCTCAACAAGACTAAAGTATGCAGGACATCTACAATCACAGAAACACTTCCAAGCAACAGTGAAGCCGGTTCAGCAGAACATCATCCAAGCTTGTGCAAGAAGAACAAAGTGGCCAGCTATAGAATTAATGGTTCAGGAATTGATATAGATAGTTTTATTACTAAATTGAGCAGCCGTTATAAAAGAATCCGCATTCTCGACAAATGACTCCAGTTATAATTCATGATGGATCTAACAGCCACATGTATTCACATGGAACCACTATGCATTTTATCTCTGTTTCGCCAAATACCTTACAGCCCTCTATATGGAATCATGAACATGATTCGCTCATAATAGCCAATTGATGGGCAAAGTATCGTTAAACCATTAATAATTAGGCTGTATCAGCTTTTAATGACCAAGGTCAACGGTAGAACAAGGTTAGGTCAAGGATAGGTCAAGGTTATGCTAGGTCTAGGTCAAGGTTAGGTTAGCTCTAGTTCAAGGTTGTACATTACTGAACAATCCCAGATAAATCTGAACAAAACTGAAACAACATTGAAAAAGATTGAACAAGACAGTACTTGTACAAAGTGGGACTAAACTTGACAAGCCTCAACAAGATTAGGCAGAAGACTGAATGAGATTAGACAAGATTGGACCAAAATGGTGAAGAATGGATAAGACTGAACATCTCTGGTTATAATTGATCAATCCCCCCTTGAATTGAAAAATTCACTATGTTTAAGTCACAAATTCTTTGTGAAAATATATAATTTGTGAAGTTATATAACTCTTTTTAGCACACTTTATACGACTCGAGTTTTGACTGTTGATGGTCAATTCAAGTAAGTATGGATTACCACGTAATAAAGGTCGCAACCATTCTTTTCATTTGATAAATCCTCAATTGTTTTACATATATCCATTACTCATCTTCTGGGGCAACTGAAACCCTAGGGCGTTTTGTTTTTAAATGCTAGCGTTTATTTGGCAACAAAATAACAATACCGTGAGGTTTATTCTATATTTGTAGAATTAATAAAATTCGTGGACGAAAGGGTTGTACCAGTAAATTTGTCGTCTAAATATAGTTTTATTTTCCCGCAAAGATTTTTCTTCCATAGTTATATAGATTTCACATGAAAAATATGTTTGATGATTACACATGATATTTAGAATATAAATTTTTCCTGAGTGGTTGCGGAACACATTGCGGTTAATCCCCAAAAATAACAAACAAGACAAATTTGAGGAACCATAAATGCAAAGCCCTTAGCGTCTTAGCATCTTAAAGAATTCCCAAGCAATTGTAAACTGAATTGCAGTATGTTTGTGACGATATAAAAAGTCTATAAAAGGAAAGTTGGAAAATCAGAGAAGTTATTTTAATCTTCCAGTTTGGGTATTAAGCACACTTTTTTATTGTCGCACCTAGACTAAAAAAATAGTGATTGTTATTTCAATTTACATCTTGTTCATGACTAACACTGTAACGCTCCTTAGAAATTTGAGAAATGTATATAGAAAGACATATATTATAATTTTATTTAACTAAAAATGAAATTTCTCACTTCTAAAATGACCAAATTTGAAATAACTATTGAACAGTATCAAAATATTTTATATATTTTATAATAACCATAAATGAATTAATGTATTGTAATGATAACATTATGTAAATGATATGTATATGATATAAACTGTAATGATATTGTAATGAAATAATGTATTGTAATGATAATAATGTATTGTAATGAAAAAATATATCCTCATCTTAATTTCAATATAATATTTATTACATAATTCATTTATTACTGATGCAGCAAGGTAATAATTAAAGTATTTTATCTACGACCACTATTATAATTGCCCAATATTGTACAGTTCGTGGATTATGTAAATACATCTTACAACACACGTATGTAACAGTCCGCGATTAATGTTATTTAATGATTCAATAACACACTAGTGCGTTTGGTTTACAATTCGTTGATTGGTTGAGAGCTGCTACTATCATTAATATAGGCAACCCAATACATTGCGTTATTTGTCAAAAAAAAATAAACGTCAAACTAATACATAAACACTATATTTTTTTTTTCAATTATAACAATTAAAGTCCAGTGATGTCCATTGATAGCGAAATAGAAAATGCTACTCCGCCCGAAATTGTTGAAAAAGCGAAACAAGCTGCCCATAATTTGCTACGGATTAAATCTCGGGATTGATACGAGGATGCATATAGAAAATTTATGGACCGGAGAATGAAGCATAAAGTTAAATCCTTTTCAGAAAATGTTTTATTATACTTTGATGAGTTATCTCAAACAGTGATCTTCACTTTGGGCAATTTATTGAATGGTTCGGACATCAATTAATATAAAGCACAACATCGACATTTCAAAACATTCAAAGTTAATAGCTTTACTAAAGAGAAAATCTGATGGACTTAAAAGCAACAAATCAAAAATTTTTACTATTCAAGAAATTCAAAAGTTTCCTCAATAATTCACAGGATAACAAATATTTATTGATGAAGGTATTCATTACTTTTTTATCTTATAATGCTCTCTAATGGGCATAACGACATATTTTTTTATATGATTTTAGATTATTCTTATCATTGGCACTAGTGGTGCCTGCAGAAAACAAGAACTACAAAATGTCAAACCCTACCATATAGAAGACACCGGAACATCTCTGATCATTAAAATTCCTGATTCCAAAACAAAAACTTAAAGATCTTTTGTGCTACCGAAAGAATTTTACCAAACCTGTAAAAAATATATTCACGTACGCCCACCAAATATGGACAAAACTCAGTATTTTTTTTCTAAATTATCAAAATGAGAAATGCACTAAGCATTGGAATAAATAAAATTGGCTCTATTCCTAAACAAATTTCCAATTATCTTCATTTGCCGGAAGAAAATCTTTCTTTATACAGGACATTGTTACAGACGTTCGTCAGCCACCATTCTTGTGGATTCCGGTGGTGATTTATTGTCACTAAAAAGGCATGGTGGCTGGCGTTCGTCCGCAGTAGCAGAAGGCTATATAGACTGCTCCATGAAAAATCAAAACGATATTGCTACAACACAGTAGGTATTAATAGGTATTAATGAAATTAAACAAAGATTATAAATTATTAAGTAAATATAAATTATTTCATTTGACACTGACACTGCGTACATTGTGTTGCCTATATCGATGAATCACTATATCAGTTACATCAAACATAATTTTCTTATTAAATAGAAAAAAAATAGTTTGGTCGTAGATAAAGTATAGTACATAATTCGAGTTGTAAGGCAATTACGTACTCGCGGAATTACGCGCTCCCCGCTTAGCGGGTCGCGCGTAATTGTTCCGCTCGCACGTAATATACTTCTTACAACTCTCATTACGTAATATACTATAATTATATTATTAATTTTATTAATTATATTATATTCTTTCTATTTCTATTTAATTTTTGTAAATTTTGGTTTGTAAATTGACTATAGGGGCAGTATGTATCAGAGAGATTAATATAATTATTACAGTTCTAGGAAGAAAGTTGTTTTAAAAATAACCAATAAATATTAAAAAAGGCTGGTGGGCCTTTAAAAAGGGTGCGAAATTGTCTAATCGAAAAATCATTAAAAAATTATTAAATGAAAAATCTTTTCTGAAGGAATATATTTTGATAGGATTCAAATAAGTTGTGTAGGCTCAATGTTATCACGAAAAGGTTAGCAGTTAACAATATTTAAAAGTTATAATATTTTTTATTATAATAGTATAAGCTGTGATAAAATAAAAGTATGTACTTACAAATTTGGTACCTGAAAATTTGAATTATGAAATGATTTATTTTGGGAAGATTAGAGATTAACATAATTTTAGGCTGTGTTTTATAGACCGCATTAACACTAAAAATATCTAACATTTTGTTTTATTAGCAAGTTCCAATACTATATAATTTTTGTAATTCTATAGTTTTAATACTAATTTTGGGAATGGTAAATTAAAAAGATAATTTTAGTCAAATGGTAGTAATTTGTATTTTCTAGGAAATATTGTAAGAAAATCATTAAGCGGGATAGTCTCGCAATTGAGTTGAAATATTGACTGTCCCGCTTTGAAAAGAGTCCCGCAATTTGAAATTAGAAGCGGAGAATATTTTTTTGGCTGTGTCATCGTTACCTGAAGTGATTTTTTAACATTCTCATAAATTTAGATTTGTAGAATAATTTTTTTACCCTTATTGGACTATGCGAAAACATTTTTTTTTTTTAGAAATATAAAATTATAATATCGTAGGCGTCCCGCTTTAAAAAAATGGTCCCCTTAAGTTAGAGTAATATTCGCTATTGTTATTTAATTGCCGAATTTAACATTATTTTTGGTGTAGAAATGTCACAAGAGAATGGTTTGGGACTGTGGGACAAGGGATGGAAAATATGTCCAGCCCAGTGGAACAAAGGAAACATATTGATTGGAACAGTTAGTGAAGCATGAAGCCCACATCCGTGGAGAATCTCCAGTTTCGAGGCAGATTTTTTCCTCTCAATATTACACGGGACTATTGAAAGCGTTGCACTTTAATGGGTTTGCTGTAATTATAGAATCTGATGCACCGGAATGAGACCGACTGGAAAATAAAACTTAAAATGTCTTCTAAGTCTAAATAAATATCTTACTTTGTTAAATCAAAAATAACTACAGAAAAAATATTTCGTTTAACAGAACCTTACAAAAGTTATTCTTTTTTAGAAAACTTGATTTGACTCGTAGGTTTGAAAAAAATGTTGTTTTGTTTAGAAAACGTTTCTTAAAAAAATGAAAGTGTAAAACACGTTCAACTTCTACCCCGTATTGATACGCAATAATATACGCACATTTTTGTGAGAATGTTATTGTGAGAAACATTATGTGCATGAAACATATGTGAGAAACATTATTTGCAGCCAGCAGTAATTATAAGAACAAAGAGGACTTGTTTGTTTCGGTAATTTTGACTACAATGGGCCAGGAATAGCAACTCCCAAGATGAAGTGGCTCGATTTTCGGTCGGTGTTTTCAGCTTAAGATTCTGTAAGCACACAAGTGTTTATAACGTACTTGCATAACCAAGATCCTTTCGTGCGGGTGAACGCACCGGCCATTGTCTTCAGTGATTATTTTAACCGGACCGGATACAAGACTATCCGGTTGAGCTAGCTCTTTAAGGAGCGTCCAACAATATAAACGGCATACACACACCACCAACCCCAACGTATCTATATCTCGTAATACAAACTAATTTCCTTCTTTTATTTCAATTATTCTTCTCCATAATATACAAATAATATTTTTACACAATGGGATTATATATTTATATATTAGTTCGGCTAACTTATCCCATATAATAATAATTACAGTCGCAGGTATTAAAAACCAATAATCCATAAACGAAAATCACCCATAATCCATAGACAAATTATAAACGATTTTATCTTTACAAAAATAATTCTACAGAATATATTTTGAAAAATCGAAATAGCCTGTAAATGTATAAAAGTAAAAACCGAAAAGCCTTGACAAAGACAAATGTAATACTATAATGCCAATAGGTATAAAGTGACCACATTTTCATTGAGACAAAGCGGGACAAATGGGATGAAATGAGAATTATAATTTGGTTATGAAAGCAGACCAATAATTTAATGTATATATTCATAGACATGTCAATAAATATACAAAAATGTATTTATTATTAATTATTGATAACTATAAAAATATTTTTAAATAATTAAAATTAACAATAATTTGAATACAAAATTAGGAAAAAAATACTGTGTGAATTTCCATATTACAAGAAGAAAATTCAGAAATTACCATGTTCTCTATTTCACACATGACTTATAAAATAAATAAATATAATTACAAATACTATTTGGTTCCCTGCAGTTTTGTGCTACGAGAGACCATGTGGGTTGCTAAAAGATACTGTAACCTGATAAATAATAATGATGAAATTAGACGCGTTTCTGCCTTTTGGCTTCATCAGTATGGACTTATCGAACGAAAGTGCAGGAAACCAAATCGTACTTGTAATTATATTTATTTATTTTATAAGTCATGCGTGAATTAGAGAACATTGTAATTTCTTAATTTTTTTCTTGCAATAATTTGAACATTATGATTTTTATTTAATTTAAATTTTTTATTTAAAAAAAATTATGATTTTCTTTCAAGGTCATATTTTTGATCCCATCGAATGCTGCGGATCTATTGCATATTGATCATTTAATAAAATGTCGTGAAATTTCTCAAACGAATTGGTCAAATTATTTTTCACGCTTTATATAGATTTTAAAGTTTAATGTTCAACTTTGTTTTCTCAGTTGTCCATATTTTATTGATACTAGAAAAAAAAACTCTCATTTTAAAACAATTTCAAATTCTCATTTTAAACAGAATAATATTCTTTATCAAAATATTTTGAAAATATTATTCTGTCTAAAATGAAGCAATGACGCCGTTCACTTCTTGTCTGTTTCCACATTTGCAGACAACATTTAACTTTTAATTCGCAAATATTATTTTTCTGAAAATGTTTACTAATATATTCGAAAGATTTTTCCACATGTTCTCATAAAATCTCCTCTTTTAATGTCACCCAATGAAAATTTCAGAACAAGGTGCCATTAAAGGACAGGATTTTCTGAAAGAAGTCAGCAATTTTTATAATAACTGCTTGGAATATCTGGAAGAATGGACATTTCAATTCGAGGATATAAAAAATTCTCATTTGTTGACATTAAAAAAGGAGATTTTGTGGGAATATTTGGAAAAATATTATATTATATATTACAGTACATTTAAAATAAGAAATGCAGACTTTTTCTAAAAAGCGGGACATTTTTAAATATCAGCGGGACGCGGGACAGGCCTCCAAAAAGCGGGACTTTCCCGCCAAAATCGGGACGTGTGGTCACCTTAGGTAAGTATGATAAAAGTATATATGCAGATAGAACTTGAAGAATGCAAGATTAGAAAAATAAGTCTAGATCTAGATTTTTTTTTGTAGATTCAACAGTATTTTAACAGGCTTCGCAAATAAAATAATGTATGACACACGTGTGTGAAAGGCTTTTGTGCACTCATTGCGATTAAACCACTAGCCTTCGGCTCGTGCTTTAAACTTCCCAACTCATACATAAAAGCCCTTCTTCACACACTTGTATTATAAACTTCTATTATACATATTATTGAGAAATATTACAATTCCAAATTTGAATTAAAAAGTCAAGAGTTTCTTAAACGAAATTTGAAAAAATGAAAAAAGTTTCAGATTCTCTTTCTTTCAGAAAAAAAACGTCAAAATTGTTTTTCTTAAAATCACGTTTTCCTAATTATTAGAAATTATTAAAATTTGGTCATTGCTTCAACGCTTATAGAGCATAATTTAATGTGGCCGTTAGATCGCTTTCGTCGCGTACCCTGCCAATTAAATACACATTATACAAATACATAACATATTAGATACAAAATACAATTACTAATTGTAAGTACAATTTACTTGAAAAAAAAACAGTAATTTGTTCTTGCCTTTAAGATGGTCTAAGCCAAATTGGCCTCCAATGGTCTAAGCTGAGAAATTTAAATAGCATTAAGTTCCATGTGAATATGTTCGAGTAGCACATTCACTGCATCTCCTGGTTCTTGATGACATCCTTTGGTGATAGGCACCATTATTATCATCACTGCTAGTATCAGAGCTTATTTCTGCAGAAGTATGTGATATAAGAACTCTTAAGATGATGCTCACTCATAATCTGGTGCCCCTTTGTAGATAGTAATAGTTTAGGATTATTTATAACATGTTAACTCTTTCTCAACTTTTGTATCTTCTAAGGTCATTATTTTATGAAATGCGCGATTCTCATATCATTTTCCTTCACTATTCCAGGAATAAGATGGCATAAATTGTTTCTTTTAAGTGCAGACATTTACATAAAATCACATTCCCCCAACAACTGGAACATAAGGTCTTTCCTCTAAAATCTCTTCACGGCCTTCATAACACTTCGATCCTTTGGATTGGCAATACGTGTAACATTCGAAAGAAAATACTCCACAAATATGTTTCCATCTTCTGTTTTTAGTAATACTGCATAAGTATGTAATTTATTGAAAATCATTTTCCAAAAATATCTGGAGCCATCCAAGCAGACTTTTGATTATAAGTTTAAAGTTGTTAAAAAAAATTGCATAAATAAGAATAAGTTGGGAGCACTACTTACTCCAGGCCCAAACTTATTTTTATTGAAACGCCCTGTCCTTGTGAATTTGCCATTTTTTTACGATGCCCCCCTCCGGCCAAAAAGTACATAGCAGTTGTAGTTCTAGCCTGGTAACAAGTTATCAGAAAATTTCTAAATAACATTTATAATTTATATTAGAAAATTGAAACAAAAACAAAACGAAAGAATAGAAATGACAAGAGGTATTTATTTTACTTTGTTGGCTAAGCATAGCTTCTCTAAAGAGGCTCAAGTTTGGAAATCGCCACTCGCACTCGCAATCGCACACTATTTTCGATCTGTACTTGTTCTTTATTACTGCAACTGCAGAAAAGCCTGTTTCGCACAAGTACGATATCGCAAATAGTAATAGAACCCTCAATGCTGCAGTGCTGATGGCACGATATTCGTGAGAAACTGAGCTAGAAAATTCAAACAGTTGATCTTTATTGTATTGGAGTTTAAGGATGAAGTCACAGGACAATTCTATTAATTGTTCTTCTTCCTCTGTTGAAAGTGTTGATGATAAGGCCGACTGGACAGGGTTCCTAACCCAGCCACATTGCTCTAGATTTTCTGAAAAATATTTTTCAAAATGTTCGCTTAATGATGACAAGTTCTATCTGTACACTATATATATATATATATATATATATATATATATATATATATATATATATATATATATATATATATCGTGATCTTTCTTAAAGATCACCACAACCACTTTCAACTTGAAGTAATCATGATGGAACAAAAGGAAAATCCGCTACCCTAGGCCCCAGTCACCGTGCTGGACTTTCCTGGTCATCGGATTCCGAGGTACCAGAAACATCATGAGGAGAAGAGTCGGAGCTTCTCAAAATCTCTACCCAAGCACTACATTGGCACTCTTAATGTTAATACTCTCTTCAAACTTGGAAAACTAAAACAACTTACAGATATGTTAGAAAAATTTCAAATAAAAGTTCTTGCGATTAAGGAGACAAGTTTTCAAGACGAAATTTATTTCATCACGGAAAATTATAGGATGTATAAAGGTAAACCTGCTGTCAGAAGAGGTACACCATAATTGTTTGGGTCGGGATTTGCAGTACACAAATCAGTCGTGGATAACATTGTTGACTTTACTTCAATATCAGAAAGGATCTGCACCCTCTCCTTCAAATCAGGCAATAAAGGTTACACGATTATCAATGCACACGCACCTACAAATGGGCATAACAGAAAGAAACCACAAGAAGTTCAAGACTTCTGGGAATACATGTAAGAAGTAACCAACAGCATACCAGAAAGGCATGTTAAAATTTTAATGGGAGACTTTAATGCGCAATTAGGTAAGGAGAGAAAATATAGACAAATTACAGGCCCTTATTCAGCTCACTATCGCACAAACAAAAATGGAGAACACCTCATAAAATATTGTCAAAAATTTAATCTCAAAATTATGTCGACACAATTTCGAAAGCTAAGACGAAAACTTACAACATGGAAAGCACCTAACACCGTATGGGGAGAATTCCAGATTGATCATGTGGCCATTTCTAACACAAATACGCAGGAAATTTTAAATGGCAGAACGCGTAAAGGGTTCTTCGAGTCAGATCATTATTTGTTACAAGTTAAGATTAAACCAATTCTAAGACAGAAAAAGACAGTAAAAAACAAAATAGTCAAGCCTGATCCAGAATATTTGCGGATAAACAGAGACAAAATCATTGAAAAAATTAATAGGCATCCAACAGACACTTGGACAGATCTTGCGACCACAGTTCAGAAGGCAATGCGTTGAACGGAACCTCCTAGAAAAGGGAAACATAGGCGGTAGAACGCAACTTGTGATCTAGCCATTTAGAGAAGAACACAGGCGTGGATGAAGTTCAGTAGTAACAGAACATCTGAAACATGGAAGGAATTTCACGAAGTTCAGAAACAATCATCAAAGCAAATTAGAAGAGAAAAACGAGCACACGACAACAACAGGCTAAAAGAAATTGAAGAAGATTTTAAGAGAAATAATACAAGAAATTTTTACAGAACATTCAAAGAAAATATTAAAGGTTATCAAGGGCCTCTGTTTTAGAAGAACAGATGGATCCTTCGAAACGAACACTAAAGAAAACTGTACAATTCTCAAACAATACTTTAGTACTCTTCTTAATTGTAAAGAACCCACGGAAAAATTGACCTTCCAAAAAACCACATCCAATCCTGATTCTACTTCACCTACAATAGAGGTAATAGAGGAGATCATACAACAAATGAAAAATAACAGAGCGGCAGGAGAAGATGGCATTATTGTGTGAAAGCTTCAAGATAAAGGCATCATAAAAACAATTCATAAGATCATTACAGACATTTGGATCACAGAAAAAAATCCAGAAGAATGGAAATGTGCCTTGATCTACCTATTACATAAAAAGAGTGATAAGTCAGATCCAAATAATTACAGAGGTATTTCACTAGTGCTAGTCACTTACAAAATATTCTCTAGATATTCTCTAAGTGCTATTGAACAGACTATAACCACAAGCAGATCATCAAATAGGTGAATACCAGGCTGGATTTAGGAAAGGGAGATGCGTCGAACAAATTTGGAACCTAAGTACAATATTGAAAGTCAGACAGACAAATAACACTGTAGTTACCTTTGTGGACTTTAAAAAAGCGTACCACAGCATTGACAGACAAACGCTCTTTGCAGTACTGGAAGAATATGGCATTGACAAAAAAAAACAGAACACTAATACAACTAACGCTCACGGACACAACCTCTAGGATCAAGTTCATGGGTGAAATTTCAGAACCCTTTCAGATACGCACAGGTGTCAGACAAGGAGACGGCCTCACCAATTTATATTACACAAATATATTCAACATGGTCTTAGACAAAATTCTTAAGCAGTGGGAGGTTTATACAGCTGGGAAGAACACACGAAACAAAAACAATCATTAAATGTTTGGCATTTGCAGATGACGTTGCCATAACCAGCAATAACATACAGGAGGCAAAGGAAGCACTGGAGCGATTACATGAAATATCCGCTAAAACAGGTTGACAGATATCTTATGAGAAGACCGAATACATGGAACGACATACCAACAATGTACATACCATACATACGACTTATGGATCTATACAAAGAGTGGAAAAATTTAAATACTTAGGGGAATATATACAAATAGGAGGATCAAACAAGATTTCTAACATTAAACGAACGGAAAAATTCCAGAAAGCATACGAACTTACATGGTCACATTATAATAAGAAAAGCATATCAAGGCAGGCCAAACTCAGACATTGCAAAACAGTTGTATTGCCTAAAGCATTGTATGCGTCAAAAACGACCACAATTGGAGCATCTGGCATCATAGAAACAGAAAAAATTGAACGCAAAATTCTTAGAAAAGTATTTGGAGCAGTACACAGAGATGGGATATGGATGAAAAGACCTACCAAAGAGCTATATGAACACACAGACAGACTCACAGATGTCATTAGAAAACGAAGACTAACTTTCTATGGGCACATACAAAGAATGAACAATAGACAACTTAAAAAAAAAAATTGATGTAGTAAACAGTTCAAGTAGGAAAACAAATTGGTTTCATGAAATAGAAAATGACTTAAAACAATTGGGGATCAATCAGCAAATGATAGAAGACAAGAAAAAATTAAGTAGCAAAATTAAGAATACCAAATTTTTAGTAAGCGAAAGGAAGATAGGTTTTTTATAAGTTTATATAAGTTTATATAAATGTGGTAAAAAACAAAGTGAATTTTTCAATTAAATGTAATATTATTTTCGATCTTGTATGAATTTAAGATCTTAAATAAATCAGTAGCCTTACCAGTTTCACATATTTTTCTGCAAAATAACAAACCTGACACACACACCTGTTTCTTGTATGTACCGCACGTAACATATCAATTGAGCATCGTCATTAGTATCGGTCGCCTCATTAAGTTGAATAGAAAATAAACTTGAAAGTTTCTCCACAATTTGCTCATTAATATCTTCTGCCATGTCTTGAATATGGCGGCTAACGGTTTTGTTTACGAAAGAGGTACATCTTTTATTTCTTTAGCCGCCGATTCTCCAATCATCACTGATACCATATCAACTGCTGCAGGTAAAATCAGTTCCTCAGCAATCGTGTGTGGTTTCTTACATTTGGCAACACGGTGAGCTACCTTGTAGGAGGCGTGCAATGCGTTAGTAGGAACTGATGCTCTTGAAAGCAAAGCCGTGGACCGATGTTTCAGTTCTCGCAATTTTTTAACAAAAATGTCTCTTCGTTTACTTCGCAGATGACTGTGAGTTGTGTCCAATTGACGTTTTAGTTTATTAGGAGCCATGCTTTCAGCTGCCAATACTTTATGACAAATAACACATTGAGGAAGTTCTACATTTCCTTTAGAAATGTACGTAAATCCGAAATCCAAATATTGGTCGTCATATTATTACTTCTTCCGTTTCTCTAAAGTTTCCTGCTATCTCCTGAGTCTTCACTTCGTTTTCTATTTATTTGAATAAAATCAAAACTTCGCGTGCTGAAGTAAACAAAACAATGGCTTGACTGATAATGCCGCGACGCCCTGGGGCAACGCAAACTTAGGGAAACACTGATGTGTCGACTTCCAGTCTGTCAGCAGGTCACCTGTAATTATTGTAAATACTATGTAGCACTTATTGTACTTAATTATAGAATTCCTTGAAGTTAGTTTGCATTATCTCATATTATTTCGTTTTTTTTTTGTTATAACAAATACAAGAAAACTAGTTTGAAGACAGTTTTTAATAATTTTTTTCTGCCCTGCTTTATGTAAGGAATACGGTTTTTTGAAAATATATTGAAGAAATCTGTTTTTTTTTAAGTTACTGTTGTTGTTTTTACACTGTTTTGAGATCAAAAAAGCGACCACACAGGTTGTTATTTGAAGCCAGCTTTTGTTTCGTGCATTGTTTAGTTTCTGGGGCGAAAATTCTGGGGCTAAAATTCTGTTTGAGCCAAATTATTCTGAAAATTGGAATGGATTTTTTATCCTCCTGCAAATTTCGTGCAAGAAACAACGTTCTGACAGGTTTTTTTCCGTCCGTTCAGTGAGCAATCTTGCTAACCTGCATAGTTATAGATTTATATAATAAATATGTCCCTAAAGTAAGTTAGATGTCAATGAGATATTTTCTTATTAATTATTTCTTACACAATTACTTATTATTTCTTAAAAGCATTTTTCAATTCTCATTTAATATGTTAACTATAAACTATATATTCAGCATGTCGATTTTGATTCAAACTAAAATTAAACAAGAAAACTTATTATAATTCCATAATATAAATCCATAATTAGAAAAAAATGCTTTAATATATTCCACCACCTTTATTTTAAATCATTGATGTTAAACAGCTTTGAATTGATATAAAGGGTTTAAGCAGTATTTCAAGCCGGAAATCTTCAATATGAATTTGCATATAAAATAGATAACATTTTCATTGTTCAAGCAAATATTTACAAGGCCTAGGGGACGAATATTAAACAAAAACTACTTTAATTTCCATTTATGTGTCATTTGCTATTTAACCTTTTCATTTTAGACATGGTTTTTATATTAATAAGTCTCATATTTAATGTTGTGTCTCTAGTCTAAATTTGTCTATTTACTCTAATATTGCCGATTAGATTTATCCAATCTTCTGCCGCTAATTTTCTTTGTCTTTCTACGATTATTTAGAGGGTTTTGTCTGCTCAGCTTATAGTCTAGTCTGTTTCGTTAAATATTATCTCGTCATTCTAGTTTCTTCTGCCTTCTTTTAATGCTTTTATCTACCTAGTCAGTATGTTCTGTTGAATCTGTGTAGACTTATTAATGAAGTATTGAATCTCTTGTTTGGCAAAGTCAGTCTGCCTAATCTAATCAGTCTTTCCAAACCGGATATGTGTGCCTTAATGTAACATTATATATATATATATATATATATATATATATATATATATATATATATATATATATATATATAGTTTCTTCTAATATATTCTTGGATTGATATTGTCTGGGTTTGTAGGTGTTATCTTGACGGTTTAATATTGTTCGTCTTTTCTTATCTATCTAGTCCTATCAAGCCCCTCTAGTCTTCTTTGCCGTATCGTTACTACTCAGTCTTGTTTACCCAGTTATTACCAATATTTTGATCTTTTATAATATTATATTAAATAAAGTTTAATATAATATTTAGAAATAAGTTTATCATTCTAGATGGTCAAATCTATTATGTCGTCCTCGAAATATGCAGAGAAAAAGCTTTGCCGTTTTAACAAAGAGTATATATATATATATATATATATATATATATATATATATATATATATATATATATATGTATAATGTTATAATGTTATATATGTATACTATGGAGTTGTTTTCAATTCCGTTATTACAGCGCGGCAAATCTTAAGATCGATAGCCCTTACTGAACAATAGAGAATGTTTATAAGTGCAATTCCGAAAGCTTCCTGAAACAATAACCAAAATTTCCTCTTTGATTGTCGGAATTCCAATTTTATGAAATAAAAAAACCTGATTCCTCCACCTTTTTGTATTATTTTTAATTTGTTACGATTGGTAGTAAAAAAAAAAGTCGATGTTTTTAAATTATTATGCAAAATATACAATAATATAATTTTCTTAAATTATCTGCTTTTTAAGTAGCTTAAAGCAACTGCGTATAACTTTTTCCTGTTTCTTTAAGTGAGTATTTACTTCTGCGAACTAATTAGTTATGTGAAATTTAAATTCCAACAATTATGAGATATGGGTCAATTGCGTAGCTTAAGGTGTAATTTCTGACAAAAACTTGAGTTTGGTTACAAAAAAGAAAACTGTGTTGAGAAAAAAAATTGTTTTCATGGTGTGGGCTTCATGAAAGTCACGTTTTCGTAAAACACTTTTATCCCGGAAATGTTTTAGCAAGAATGATTATTACAAGTAATTGCTTGTAAAAAGTCTATTGACCCAAGAAGCAACAAATAACTTATTCCACAAACATTTAATAAAATTCAGAAAATAAAATACTTTTTATTACTTTATTACTATATCAAAATATTTATTACTTTTCCAATGTATAAATTTTAATGTAATACATTTCCTAACATTTTTCCTCTGCAAACGTATTTTTATTTAATTCTTGTTTATAAGTTTTAACATATGAAAAGAATATATTATTGATAGCCTATTATACAATTGTATTTCAATTTAATAATGTTTATACACATGAAAAATTTAACCGGAAGCCTTTCTTGAATAGTTATTGCTAAGATTTTTGTTGTTTCTTTAAGTACTTCTTAAAGGTAATGTTTATTTGTACTTTTTTATTGCTTGTAAATTTTACGAGTTATCGTGAATGTATTCTACTGAAATTTATGAGACTCATATTAAATTTAATATGCTTTGGTGCCTGAATTTGGGAATTGAGAATAGAGAAAATTACTGAATTTCTTTAATAAGGAAAGATTACGTATAATAAATATGTTATGATGAATAGAAAGACTTCCAATTTGAGCTTTAGATAATCTTGACAATAAATTGAAAATGAAAAAGTGAGAAAACGTAGCCATTTTTTTTATATCATTATGCTGTTTTTTTTGTGTTGTGAATTATTTGTTATTTATGATGAAATTTAATAAATTTTTCTAAAGGTATTAAAGAATTTGGTGCAAAATATTACGCATTGATTCAGAAGATTTTACATTGATTATACACTGCAAAATATTTTTAAAACATATAAAGACAGTTTAACTGTTATTTGATATACTTTCTAAAAAACATAAGACATTTGATATAAATAGGCAATTTGTAAAACAAATAGTAGAAATATAAATAATGAGTATTATTTTTTTTAAACAATATGATCTAGATAAAGGGCTTTTGTGCATGAGTTGCCAAGTTTCGCGAACCGAAGGCGAGTGCTTTAATCGCAATGAGTGCACAAAAGCCTTTCACACATTTGTATCATACATTATATTATCTACGAAACATGTTAAAATTCTGTAAAATCTTAAAAAAAAAATTGTTTCTTACCAATACTATTGAAAAATTGTAATTTTGACAGACAAAATACTTCAAATCACTGACAAAAATTGCTAACTAATAAAAACGCACAGTGACGGGAACACTATTTGTTTGTTGTCGATGTAATCTAGGTTAACCAGACTGAGAGAAAAATTAATTCAATTTAGTATACGTCAGAAAATTTATTTGTTTGTTTACCTGCTTGTAAACCTGTTACCTGTTTATGTTTTACCCACACTCCATATATTTACAATTAAATGTGGTTAAAACATAGTGAATTTTTCAATTCAGTGTAAGTATGAATTACTACTATTCTATGGTTTTTTGTTTAGTGACGCGAGTTGTTGCCATAGTATCAACAAACAGTAATCGTTTGAAACTCCATTTGACTTTTCCGTTTGAAACTCCATTTACATTTGACTTTTACGCACGATTTAGATAGTCTTACACACGATTATAATAATGACATCTATATATACAATAACTTACTCATTAATGTGTTCATTTTGGTGTGCGAGTAGATAAAATAATGTTTTAACAAAAATTTTGAATAAACCACATTATTTCTTTGGTTCGGAGTCATAAAGATTTACTACAAAATATTTGAAAGGAATAGATAAATTGGCATCTTGTATATTTTTCATGATACTTTCATGTAAAAGTTACAAAGGACTTCTATTAACGCGTTTGCTTCAATTAAAATATTATATACTCAACAGATGACCTGTGGACCGACAACATTTTTCTTCCTCTCTACAGACGAGTGAACATTCTAGTAAAAGATGAAGATAAAGAGAGAAAGAGAACTCCGTAAGTGTTTTAAAAAGTGAAAATGAAATAAAGGTGAGATAAGAGGAACCGGAAATATTTTCTCCGCAGACATTTTTCTTACAATGCGATAAACTGGGTTGAGGACCAGTGATATTTTTATTGTAGTTTTATGGCTTAGTGGAGTAATAAAACTAGTGAGTATGTAAAATAAAGTTGTTTAAAATATGAAGAAGTGTATTGTTTATAAGAAATATAAGCTGTGAAAATAGTGAGTTATGTTTCAAGCAGTCATATGGGTGTATTTAACATACGTAGGGGTCAGCAAGTGTCGGTTTGGTGTTGCGGTCTGCCTGGGTTCAGACTATTCATCTCAAACGCCAACGAGAATAAACGCCAGACATCGCCCACCATGTCAGAGCCTACTTGCTCAATTCACAAACCATCTATTTTATAATCAGTTTATTTTTTCAATCCATCGACAAGAAAGAAATAAACCCATCATAAGGATATACCACGAAAAAAGCTTCTTAAATCTTTTGAAAAATAAAACCTACGATTTATAAAATACATTATTTAAAAAATGAAACACTTTTAGTTAGAGCAACTTTGCGTGCATAGGAAGATTTATAAACAATTTGTCTCATGCTCTCCCATCCGGTACAAGAAACTCTAACAACAAAAATGACTGTTATTAATATATCTCTCACAGATTTCTTGGATGTTAGTCATATTTTTTATTTTGCAGAAGTTGCGACGGTTGCACTGATGCGTTTTACGTGTCTGAAATTGTAGAAATAGTGTAACGTATCGGTCAGTAAGAAAACCATCAGTTGTTGGATGTCACGTAAGGGCGATTTTGAGATGAAAATAGAAATTTTTAGAGAATGGTTACCGGATTTCGAAAAGCACCCAAAATCTTAACAAACAGAAATAACAAATAAGTACTTAAGATGTGATTAATAAAACATATAAATATGTTTTAGTAATTGTTATTCATAATATATATATATATATATATATATATATATATATATATATATATATATATATATATATATATATATATATATATATGATTTGAATTGAGGGTGCAGTGCGCTTAACTCTCTTGCCTGACCACATTCCTTATTCTAAAGACCATTAAGATTGGATGTAAAGAGCCATGAGAACCCTGGCCTAGTACGTCTAACCTCGTGTGTATATTTTACGTGTGTATGTGCGATTATTATTTTAGTCCATTAAAAGAGATTTCCATTTTGCACCACAAGCAGGAAATTGCGTTGTTTTTTCTTTTTCTAAGATTCCATTTCCTTGCCGCGGTTTACAAAAAGCAGATTTAAGTCGTGAGTAAAGCAAGAGCGTTTGTTTTTAGTTAAGTAGAATTAAGAGGATGTTGTATAAAAATTCAGCGGAAGTACACATGATAAATACATAGGGTTTACACACACGAGTTAAGCCTACTTTTTGTTAGAGTATAAGTAATATGGGCATCAAAACTCCCTTCCATTTCTCTTTTTTTTCTACGTATACACGAGAGAAACTCGACTGTTTTGGTGCTCTTTCTCTCGCCAGTTTCTCTCTACGCCCAGCATCCCAGGTCCAGGAATGCGTGTTCGTTGGATGTATCTAGAATGGGAAGAATTAAATTGGCTGTAATCACAATCCGTATAAGCATTGGATGAGAATTTATTACACGGATATTACATGATGTGTAATGGAAGTAATAATTGTGTTCGGGTTTTATAATAACATACTAAGGGAATTTACAATTCAATTAAATTCATGCACTAATTTTCGGTTTGTTGTTATTCTAAAGAATTTTAGGCGTGTGTTAGTAACCTATCTGTTTATTCTGCAATAACAATCTTATGGCTTAATCTTTTCCCTAGTGCGTCCGCGAGTTCAATACACACAAACTGCAGCAACACATACAATACAAATCGTTAGATTTATTACTCTTGAGTAACAATCTTGAAAACCGGCTGCTGATCTAATAAATTTTATGCTTCACAAGTTTCACGAACTATCAATCAAGGTATTTCAAGAGGAGTTCAAGAGACAAATACTCTATTTTCTTTAATAAATGTAGTAAACCACATTTAATAAACACCTTATTAGTAAAACACCTTAAAATTAAAATATTTGCGAATAAATTTGAAAAAATATTTAATAGTTTACAATATTGATATATAAATAATTATAAATAATTGATTTGTTGTGGAGTAACTTGTTGAAATTTCATTTTAATAAAATTATAATAAAAAACAGTTTTATACTTTTCAAAATTTATTTATATAACACATATGTTTCGCGACACTGTGGCTTGATCAGGTGATGAAATATAGAAAAAGTTAAAAAACAAGCTTCTTATATACAAAAACAAATTTGAAGGGAGGGTGGTCAATACAGATTTAGGTTTAGTAGAGGAGAATTATTATTATATTAGATGTAAATTTCATCATCTATTATCTATTATCATTTAAGATGCTACCTTTTTATTAAGCTTGTTTTCTAAACTTTCGAATAAGGTAAGTTCTCTACTTTTTATTTCGGTGTGTAAGATATCAAATTTATTATTAAATGTGTAATTATATTCTACACAATAATTGGCAAAAGTAGAGTCAGTTTGTTTTGAGACATAACTTCTTTCGTGTTCATTTATTCTTAGTCGAAATGAGGGAGGTCATTTCAGTTTGCCCTATGTAGACTTCATCACTGCTAGTCCTTATTATTATTTATGTGTCGAGTTATTTATTTTAAAGGCAATAGTTTGGTCTGCCGATTTTTTAATGACCTTGCTTTCATTGTTTGAAGTTTTGCCTAAATACGTAATTGAGCTATAATTTGTGGATGTTGTAGGTTTCGTTTTGGGGTAGATTGAATCGGGTGTTTTGGATTTTTGGGATTTGGTTAAAATTTCTGTTTCTACGTTTATTGGGTATCCATTATTCAGAGCTATGTTGATGATTCTGTCCTTTTCTCTAAGTCAAAATTTTCTATACTCATTGGAGTGTAAATGTATCTATGCACCATGGATAGGTATGGCGATAATTTTTGTGT
Organism: Phosphuga atrata; assembly: GCA_944588485.1. Lineage (NCBI taxonomy): Eukaryota > Metazoa > Arthropoda > Insecta > Coleoptera > Silphidae > Phosphuga > Phosphuga atrata. The sequence continues at coordinate 924,598 of CALYMW010000260.1, read as the reverse complement.
TATTGGGTGGAAAGAGGTTGCGTGTATTGTGTGTGGGTTTGTTGTATATTCAAAATTCATGTTTGCTGTTATTGCTATGAGATATAGTGAGGTCCAGGAAATTGATGGTTTTTTGTGGTGTAGGTCCCACCTTTTTCCCTACTGTCCTCTTCATAGCTTCCTCGGGTTGCAGACCCTCGGCTAAGAAGCGCAGATACGATCTCACCCCGGCTCCACTGAGACCATGTCTCATTTGGTCGTCGAGTCAGCCTGGACTACCTCGGTGTGGCAAGGGATGTGCCCTTCTCGGCTTCTTCCTACCTTACTTGAGCCTTTTTGTCTCCTCTTGCTTAGTCGCAGGCTTGGTGGGAATAACAATGTTACTGGTCACCTTGCCCTGACTTTTTGAAGCAGGTCTGGGAGCGGGTCTCCCTTGGCTTATTGACTTGGTGATAGTAACGAAGTTACTAAACATCTTGTCTTTGCTTTATGGCGACAGTCAGGGAGTGGTGTGGAGTGGGAATGGTTCTGTGGCGGTTAGTCCCGCACACACGGATTGTATTTTTTGGATTTCTTCAAATAAATCCCACGAGTGGCAAGGGAACTAAAGGTCTGTCACGTCAGAGTCCCGGTTCACAAGGTAAGGCTTGATACCCTCTGACGTCGCCAAGTATCAGAGATGGTCCGATAGCGATGGCCGGTTGCCCTTGGCCACCAACCAGTCTCTTCGGCGTCGGATGACACTTTGGATTAAGGTTTTGGAAGTTGTTGGTTGTTCGCAGTTCGCATCAGGCAGTTTGAAATATGATTTTTTTTTCAGGCGGAGGCAATTAGCAGATATAGGGGATGGAAATAACCAGGGAAATGAAGGGAAGGTGAAGGGCACATTTAAAAAATATTTATATAATTTACTACTAAATAAGTTAATTAAAAATGAAGAATTTTGCTTTATTTATTCACCTTTTTTTTGGACAGTATTGCCGCCTAAAGAGGTCGTGGAATGTCCCATAGGGGATATTATATGGATTACATTTGTATATCCTACAATATCCTCAGGTGATCTACAATATCCCATGTGGGATATCCTATAGGTATTGTGTGGACGGACATATTTTTAATCTAGGTTTATCCCAGAGAGATCCCATAGACATCTCAGGATAATCCCAGGATATCATTTTATGTTCGATACGATATCCATAGGATAACCTCAGAATGACCCTGTGCTATTTGGGTAATAAAGTTGGGTACTTACGCCACCGCAGCGAGAGGTCACGCTACCGCGCGATATGTGGTCTGTATTTATCTGCTCTAATATATCCTAATCTAACCCTTATCCAATATTTTTTCTTATTTCGGATCGAGCGGTCGCGCTACCGGGGGATATGTGGTCTGGATTTATCTGCTCTGTTATACGAAATAAAATGAATAATAAATGAAAAAAAAAATGAAAAAATTAATAAAACTTAACCAACCATCCATTTTGTTCAACTCTGTAGCTGCGCTGGCGTTAGTACGTAAGTACCTAAAGTTGTAAAACGAATTTAATTGCCTGTCAGTTCCTATAAAGCATATTAAAATGTCATCTACATATCTTACCCAGTATGGGCAATATTTAAATAGTGGGTGTTTAATAATGGGCTTAAGGGGTTTCACATTGCCACTCCGCTTGATTGTTTGTAAAAAGTTTTGTGAAATTGGCAGTAATTTTGTTATAAATACATGTTTAGATTGTCGAGTAATTCTTCTTTTATGACGGGGTTCGTGTTATTTTTTTCCAGTTTTTTTTTTTTTAGATTTATAACATCATTGGCGAGTGAACTTGGAAAAAAATTTAATACCTAAAAAGAAGTTAGTTTGCTATTAGTCTTTTTATACCAAATTTAGGTTTGAATTGTGTTGGTTCATATATGACGTTAATTAGTTGTGTGTACAAGTTTCTGCAAGGGGCTTTTAGCCAGTAAGTTCTGAAGCTAGTTTTTTAACTTCTTATAAATTTCATCACCTGATGAAGCCACAGTGTAGTGAAACATATGTAGTGTTCAACAAATAAATTTTGAAACGTATAAAACTGTGTTTTATTATAATTTTATTTATTATAAACAAACTGTTATATATTTTCAAATGACCTTTATATAATCGGAATATGATTAAAAACTGTTACAAAAGGATGTTCAAATAACAATATAAATATATATTTGTAACTTCATTGTCGTTTTTATTCTAACGGAAAATCTTTTAAACTACATTTTTGTTTATTAATTAGTTTATTAATTATTATATACTATATATGATATAATTATTAATTAGTTTATTAATTAAATAATTTTTGCAAATCTTAATTTTATGAAAAGCTAAAAAAAGCCTCAAACTTATAACGACCTAAATTTAATTTAATTGTTTAGTTTAGTTTTTTCTAGTCTGGTTTCGTCTGGTCTTATCTAGTTGTTGTCTGGTCTAACCTTTTTTGGTCTTGAATGAAATGATCAACTCTATGTTTACCAATTGTATCATAAATTGCCTATTATTATTTGGCTATTATTAATTAACTATTATTAATAGGCTACTATTAATTGACTAATATTAGATGACATCACAAAAAGAATCCTTAGTTGGTAAAAAGGGAAACAAACCAGCTAAAACTTGAGGCTTATAATTTTCATCAAATAGAATCAGCGGTTCGATTGTGTTACAGTGTAATACTGAAACTGAAATTGAAATTTTAAATTTAATAAACTTTTTACCAAACTTATATATTCTATTAGTTTGTTGGTTTTAAGTGTTCCAAATTTAGCATAAAGAAATAGATAAGAAGAACAAAAACTGCGTTTTGTGAGTAAAAAATTCCTTTGTATAGATTTCATTTCGTTTTTGAAGAAATATTACCCTTTTTGGATTTAGCTTTAAATTACATTTTTTTATCTGCGAATGTTAACTTTTCTTGTAAGTCGAAATAACTCCTCAGACTCCGCGCAAAGTAATTCAATATTTTTGTTCTCGTCTCATGCGTATCTATTTCTGTTACATTCAAATCTATCCTAAATATAATAACGCAGGTGTCGCAACCCGTTCCCAAAGAGTAACAATTGACCAAAAACGCAATTCTTCCTGCCTCCAGTCATGAGAGGCTATAACCAACCCCAATGTCTTTTTACCTCTAGCCTCAGGTAACTACGTTACAGCCACTGGAAATTTTAACTGGAAACTTCTAATCTCTCATTATTTTTTTAAGAGTTTACTGTTCCTCCTTTTTGCAAAACAAGGATATTATAATACATTAACCACAACCATATTTAACAAACATATTTTATAAGAAAAATAAACAAAGTTTCTCTAAGCAATAAATATAAATACACCGGGCAATATCCATTTAGTTGTATAGAATTTGCTTTTAAGAAATTCTATCATAAAATGTAAATTTCGAAGATAATCCCACCGGTAAAATATCTATGGATTGATTTGTCAATAGTTCTTGTCCTGAGAACGCGCGTCCCTTGGTCAGTTGTCCATAAAAAAATTCAAATTCATGTCAATATTGGGTTTATTTTATGGTCAACAATATCGGAAGGTGCCCCATTTCTGCCCCATTTCATAAAAAATCTCATCATGTATGTATACAATACCGGACACTTAGATCATTTCCGCGCCAGGTATGAAACATTTTTCGGTTGAAATCCTAATGATACCAATTCCAAACAAGGGCCATAAAATGCGAATTTTTTTAAATCACATGAGTAAAACATTTGCAAATTGAGATAAGATACACAAAAATGTATTAGATATAATTAAATCTAGTCTATTAAACCTTTCTTCAAATTTCCCTTTTAAACGTTCTTATATAAAAATATTCATTTGTATATCAAGTCAATTCTTCTTTTGACAAATTAATTTTTAATTTATGTATAAAGAATTCAAGTAAGGTAAGAAGATACTAACTCTGAGAGACAAGAATTAAAAAAAAAATCAGTCGGAAGAAAACTCAAGATTTTGTCTGACATATTGAATGTAATTTAATTTTTTAAATTTAAAGTCCTTTTAAGTTTAACCGCATTTTTGATTAATTGAAGAACAACGAGAAGTTTTTTTAAGGAAAAAAGATTCAGGACTTTTAGTATTTATAAAATCAGTAGCACAAGATATAGTTTCTGCTAAAAACAGTTATAGATACCCAATTAAGGATCGCAGCTTTTTTAAGGTCTTCTCATTCTTTTGAGAGGGCTGGGACAAAACTAGATTTTAAAAAATGATATATCTTAAAGATTATTTAAATTATTTTTGGGAGGAATTTAAATTTTCTGGCAAGGGCCAGATGTTGAAGATTGCAGTAACTAGTCATTTCCAGTTCGCATATAATGAAACGTTCGGTCAAATTAAGTTTTTCGTTAAACATAATAGCAGCTTTTAGTTTTTAGAAAATATTATTCTAAAGACATTTTTATTTGAAAGAAAATTTATATTAAGGTTCTTTTTCCTTGTGATAGTTTGCATGTCAAAACAAAAGCTATGCATTGAAGTGTAAAATAGCACCATGTGAAATTTCTTAGTGTTCCACTATATCCAAAATATAATTCAAAATTCCACATTAAGACCAAACCATATAAAACCATATTTGAATAATAAATTGTTAACGTTTAAGTTACGTTACGTTATATAATGAAAAATATAATTGCTTTGAAAAGGTAATATTAATTCCTCATGGTATTTTGTAAGCATCGCCAAAAAGGGAATGAACAATGTGGGAGACGTAACCGTTACTGAAAGAATTATGGTAGGTATAATTTTTTAAATCACATGAGTAAAACTTTTTGCAAATTGAGATAAGATACACAAAAATGTATTAGATATAATTAAATCTAGTCTATTAAACCTTTCTTCAAATTTCCCTTTTAAACGTTCTTATATAAAAATATTCATTTTTATATCAAGTCCGTTCTTCTTTTGACAAATTAATTTTTAATTTATGTATAAAGAATTCATCAACGTAACCGTTACTGGAAGAATTATGGTAGGTAGGTATGTTCATGTAGGTATATATACATATATATATATATATATATATATATATATATATATATATATATATATATATGTATATATATATATATATATATATATATATATATATATATATATATATATATATGTATATATATATATATATATATATATATATATATATATATATATATATATATATATATATATATATATATTTCTTATGAGTTTCATCGATCCTACTTCTTCATAAAAACGTCATTTACCATAAATATAACCATATCATCTCGCTTTATTTCATCATTAGTTCATAAAAGGTCAAAAAATCCGAAAATTGTTGTATCAGATTACTGGAGAGTTTACTCAAAAGCGTAAAAATATTTTATAGAGCTGCTCCAAACACTGTGATTCGAACACTGTAATTTATGTGCATTAGTATTCTCATTGCATTTGTATATTCCTATTTATTCAGTCTTTCGTAGTAAGAGGAAAAGCTTAATTGTTTCAAATTCCTATCCATATATATGGAACGACATAAAAGTGAACTTACCGATCAACAAAGGAGGCTAATATATGATAATTTGCTAAGCGTAGGTGTGAATAAAATTCTTAAGAGAGGTACATACAAGTTAGTTGCAGCTAAATACTGTGTCAGTACTCAAACTATAGCCAGAATGTGGAAGCGAGGAAAGCGAACAAAAGAAAAACCATCATATCACTGGTTGGCGTCTTGAATGTGCGAGTGAGCACGACAACATTAAATCCTCTGTCGATGGATGCAAATAAAGACGAGCGAATTGTGTTTATATTCCGTCATTTGAAATTTTTGGAGGTGGGACTATTCGATTCCCGGATATGTTTGATATGGTTCACATTGATGAAAAATGGTTCTATCTAACTGAGGAACAAAGCCGTTATTGCCCTGAACAAAACGAGGTTGAACCGCAGCCGTTGCTAGACCTCGATATGATTCACATAGCAATGAATGGTTTGATGAAATTTGGCCATTAATAAAAATGGAACCTGCACTTTCCTGCGCTTTCTTTTCTACACCGGATGTTGTCGATAAAAAACCGCAAAGTGGTGATTGAAAAAGTACTTCCTAGTAAGTCTAAGTGGCCTGAAAATCGTATAGTAAAACGATATAAAGTAAAACGATTTTTATTCAACAAGACAACGCTAGACCTCATATTTTTCTAAGAGATTCAGAGTATGTCCAACACGGAGCAAAGGATGAATGTGATATTCGCTTGATCTGTCAGCCGCCTAGTAGATTGTAGATTGTAGATATGGTGGTGACGACTTGTACTGCGACTTTATAAATCTATTGTACCCCCCACCCTCCTCTTCCAACCCTTGGTGTACTTACCCATTTAGAGCGCCTCCTCTAATCCTAATTCCTTTAGCAATTTCAGGATCTGGGTAGGATTCAAGGCTTGCAGAACCTCGGAGTTCAAGCAGTGAGTCCAGAGGTACATCTGTCTCTTGTGGAGTAATGCTCCGCAGTCTTCGAGCAGATGTATGGGAGTTTCCTCTGCTGAACCACATAATCTGCATCCGTCATCCTCCTCTAGGCCTAGGGCCTTGAGATGTTTCCCAAGTCTGCTGTGTCCCGTCAGGACTCCTTTCAGAATTCTAAGCTAGTTCCTGCTTAATTTCAGGCAAGCTTTTGTTCTTTTCTGTTTAAAAGATCCCAGCATAACTTTGTACTGCCTTAGCCCTGGAAGGTCTTTCCAGGTTTTTATCCATTGTTCTCTTGTTTCTTCAACCAAACTTTTGTGGATGGTGTTCACACTCATGCCGCAAAAGGGTTCCGGACCTATAAGGGGCTATCCAGTAGCCCCTTGTTTGCTAGGTGATCGGCTTCTTCGTTTCCGTCAATACCAGTGTGTCCTGGTACCCAGTATAGCGTTACTTTATTATCTTTTCTAAGCTTGGTTAGCTTCCCCACACAGTCCCATACCAGTTTGGATCTGATGGTGTATGAGCTAATAGCCTTAATGGCTGCTTGGCTGTCTGAAAGGATAGCAATTCGTTTTTTTGCGATAATTCCTGTCGAGGTTAAACTGTGCATATCTTTCGATTGCTTGTACCTATGCTTGGAAGATACTTGAGGATGTTCCCATGGATTCGAAGTACTTGGTACGAGGTCCAAACACTCCTGCATCAGTACATTCCTTTGTCTTCGAATCATCTGTATACAACTTGATAGCATTTTGCTCTATGCGGTATGCTGAGGATTCGTCGTTCAAATCGGCTTTACTACTTTACTACATTGCTGTGTAGTTTTTCTAGAAGTCGTATTTGCATACCATTTCGTCTTTTGGTGCTTCCAGCAAGGGGATCTTGGTAGCGAGGCTGTTTCGGTCTCTGCTCCCGATTATTTTACCTCTGCCCATTCCTTCCTTGCTGAACCTTACAATCGCCGATCTGGCGGCCCTTTCCGGCGACCCCATCGCCCCCGTGATGCAGACACTCGCCAGTCTTTGAATCTGCCCAAGCTATTTCCTCATAGAGGCTAGCTAAATTCTATTTCCCCACGCAACTGCCCCACAAGTTATTGCAGGTCTCACTATCATGGTATATATCCATAGCAGGATTGTGGGGTTACAACCCCACGTTTTCCCTGGCAGATTTCTGCACACCATTAGGGCGCGTTTGGCTTTACCTACCGCTGCCTCAGCGTGTCTATTCCATAGGAGTTTGCTATCTAGTATGATACCCAGATACTTTATCTCCTGTTTGTATTCTACTGCCCTCCCATCTAAGAGTATCGGTTGTAGGCAGTTTAGTTTTCTCCTTCTAGTAAATGGCATCACCGTGGTTTTGCTCGGGTTGAGTTTCAGTCCCATTGTTTGAAACCATCTACTAGTTACTTTGAGGCCTCTCTGAACAATTTCACAGAGCGTTCCCTCAAACTTCCCTCTGGCCATTATGGCTATGTCATCGGCGTAACCTTGACATTCGAATCTAGCTCGTTCAGCCCAACCAGTAATTCATCGCCAGGCTCCACATTAGCGGTTATGGTACACCTCCCTGTGGGCACCCTCGTGTTGTGGAGATCTTAATGGTGTCTCTTCCCACTTGTGACTCCGCTGTTCTGGTTCTCAGCATTTCACCCATCTACTTTGAGATAGTGCTGCCGATACTCCATCTTTCGAGGGCCGTTTTGACAGACTCGTGTGAGGTGTTGTCAAAAGCTCCCTCTATATCCAAGAACGCACATATCGCTACCTCCTTTGTCTGCTTCTATTTAATTTGTCAGCGGATACAGGGCGGTTTCTGTGAAGTTCCCTGCTCTGTCCGAATGCTGACTGCTGTGTAGTGGCGTACCTACCAGCACTATTGTCCTAAAGTGAGTATCAATTACCTTCTCCATTGTCTTTAACATAAAAGATGTTAGACTAATGGGTCTGAATGACTTCGGTTGGGTGGTGTCTTTCTTCCTCACTTTCGGTATGAATACCACCTTAGCCCTTCTTCATAGCTCCGGTATATATCCGAGCGCTAATCTACTTCTAAAGACATTTAGAAGATACGGCATTAGTTCTCTCCCTCCCTTTTGTAGGAAGGCAAGAACTAGTGCGTCCACACCTGGGGCCTTAAAAGGTTGGAAAGTGCCGATAGCCCATCTGATTCGGTTTTCGGTGCAGATGGACGCTGCCCACCAGTTAGTCCGACTTGGTTTCCGTGGTTGCATCAAGCCCTCGGTCTCCATGTATCCTCTACATCCCGGCAAATGGGTTTCTAGTAGGAGGCGAGCTCTTTGCTCTTCATCCTCCGTGAAGGTCCCATCCGGTCTCTTGAGAGCGGTTGTCAATTGCACTCTATCCTTCGCTAGTGCTTTGTGCAGTCTAGGCGCCACCGGGGTGGATTCTATGTTTTCACAGAAGGTCCTAAAGTTTTTCCTTTTTGTCCTTCTGATCTCCTTGTTGTAGGTGATAAGCACCTTGGAGTATTCTAGCCAATTTCCCAATTGCTTGGCTTTGTTGAAAAGCCTACGTAACTTTGCACTTAATGTTAACAAATTTTTGTTCCACCATTTTTCATCCTTATGCTCCTTCACGGTTTTCACCGGGCAGCTGGATTCAAATGCCGTAGTGATTGCTACATTTATTTCTAATACAGCCTGCTCCAGTACGGTGTAGTGTTTGATACTATCCCGCACTGTCACCTGCTCTAGGTTCTCTTTTAGTTGGGAACTAAACATGGGCCACGCAGTTTGTCTGGGGTTTCGAATGAAGGTGTTTTCCTCACTCGCTCCTTCCAGCTGAAACTCTATGATCCTATGATCTGACATTGACGGTACACTCGAAACTCTCCACTTTTTAATTAGTTTACTTACGCTAGCGCTACCTACCGTAATATCCAAAACTTCATTTCTGGCCTTAGTGACAAAAGTTGGTGTGTTCCCGACGTTATACCCAATTAAGTTTTCCTTAATGAGGTATTCTAAAAGGTACTCTCTTATTAGTGTCCGTGCTGCTCCATATCTCGTTGTGGGCAATCGCGTCACATCCCAAGATGAGTGGCAGCCTTCTCCTAATACAGCTCTCGACCAGCCTTTGTACCTCTATGAGTGGTATGCTGTTGCCATCACCAGGGAAATATGCTGATGCGATCACTACTTCGCGGTGGAGGCCCTCGGTCTTGATGAGGACCCGTATCGGAACTAAGTCCCGCGTTAAGAATTCTGAAAGACATAAGTAATTAATGTCCTTCCTTACCATAATGCAAGTTCTAGGGGAGGCCTCACGGCTGTCCCACACCAACTTACATTCCCTGTTGCTGAGGCCTCTGATCTTACCTCCTTAGGTCCAGGCTCCTTGCAGCAGCGCTAGCCCTAGGTGTTGTTTGGTGAATATCCTAGCCATCACAGCCGAGGCTGCCTTGGCATGGTGGATGTTCACCTGGGCTATTTTGGTGCGCCTGCTGGTCATTCTTAGTTTGTGACAGAAGGCGGCAAGTCCTACTCTGTCTCCACCAGACCAACATCTTCCTCTGCCTCCGTAGACATGGCCGGACTGTTTATGTCTACGAGTGTGAGGTCAAGGTCGTTCTCCCGGTAATCCTGGCTGACTACAGTTCTTGGCCTCGGCCATTATGGCTTCAGCAGAGTGAGTGGCTACTATTGCTGTCTCTACTATCCCAGAAGTGGCCGTTGTTGCGGTCGTAACATCTGAGGGTGGGGCCGCTGTGGCTGCTTCTACCTCTACATCCGCTTTTCCTGTAGCGTCTATATAGCTCTAGCGGACTCTTCGTCAATTCCTATCGTTAGGAGTTGACCCCCACTTTCCACCCGGCACCCTAGGACCCCCCATTCAGAGATGTTAAGTCCTTTGTTTTGGGCCCTAAGGTAGTTGATGGAGGCCTCCGGGGTTTGGTCCCCGCTCCTAGGGTGGAACATGGTGATGACGCGTGGCTTATCATCACCCAATTTTGCCACCAGAGCCCCTCCTTCCCAATATCTTAGGATAGGCGCTCTCGTCAACAACCATTTTGCCGTCTGTTCGTTTGCACAGTCGACAATGACTAGTCCCGGTTTGAAGCGTATTCCTTCAAATTGTATCTCGTGAGACCAGTCTACGACTGTCTCCTTAAAAATTTCTTACTCTAGAGCAGGCATGCCCTTCTTACTCAGGGGCTTCCTTGGGTAGTCTCTGGACATCACACCAACCCTCACTACTTTTACGGTGGTGGAGTAGCTGGTGCTCGGTCCAGAAGCCTTGGGAGGGCAGCTGGGGTAGCTGACCTGTCCCATTGCCCCAGTTTGGATGTTGCCCTTCTGTCTCTTAGCTGCCTTGTTTTGGGACGTGATAGAATCAGCCTCTTCTTTTGGCAGCTCCTTGTGTTTGTGGTGTAGGTCCCACCTTTCTCTCTACTGCTCCCTTCTTAGCTTCCTCGGATTGTAGCTCGTTTGCTAAGAAGCGCAGATACCATCTCACTCCGGCTCCACTGAGGCCCTTTCGCAGTGGGTCGTCGAGTCCACCTGGACTACCTAGGGGTGGCAAGGGATGTGCCCATCTTGTCTTCTTCTTACCTACCTTGGACTTTGTCTCCTCTTGCTTAGTCGCGGGCTTGGTGGGAGTAACGATGTTACTTGTCACCTAGCCCTGACTTTTAGAATCCGTTTTAGGAGTGGGTCTCTCTTGGCTGGTGTCCTCATTCGGATCGTGGAGCTCATGTTCCATCTGATCCGGCAAATCTGTGGCGGTAAAGTCCCGCACACACGGATTAAATTTTTGTTTGGATTTTTGCTTCAGGTAAATCCCACGAGTCGCAAGGGAACTAAAGATCCACCACGTCAGAGCCCCGCTTGCTGTGGTAAGGCTAGATACCCTGTGAGGTCGCCTGGTATCAGAGGGGCTCCGTTAGCGATGGCCGGTTGCCCTTGGCCACCAACCAGTCCCTTCGGCACGGGTCGCATGACACATTGGGATTAAGGGTTTGGGAGTTCTTGGTTGTTCGCCCTCCGCCGAACGCCCCGACCGGAGTTGGGTTCCAGTGGTAACGTCCAACGGTATGTTACGAAACTAAGGTCTCACACCGCGACAAGGTGACTTCCAGAGTGAGGGAGCCTAGTAGCCCCGATATGAATATCTTCGATTTGGTGCTTAGACAAAGTGCTTATTATTCAAGTAACCCGTCTACTATTGATGACATTATCAAATTTTTTTCACAAATTTTAATGACATGCCTCGTGATACACTAAATAAACTTTTTTATCTATTCAAGATTGTATGATTGAAACAATCAAAGACAATCGAGGAAATAATTACAAGCAACCACATTTGGCAAAATCAACACTACGTCAATTCAACGTCAAATCAACAATAACACGTTTAAATAAATAAAAAAATATATTTTCACAAATACTATTTTTATTGATGATACAGTATTTATGATATAGAAGTATCATTTTTGAAAAATAAACTACTCTTATAAAAAATATACTAACTTTATTGTAAAAAAATGAATTTTAAAGAAACATAAATATCCAGTAATATGGGACAAGAAAAAAGGAGAAAACTATCCAGTATTATGGGTCAGACGGAGTATTATTTTATATATAATGAGTATATAATGACTATAATGAATCTATATCACTTTAAAGTTACATCTGTTAATCAAAATATAGACTATTGGCCTTCACGCTTTTCTCTCTACGGCAAACAAGTTTGTTATTCTCTCAAGAGCGAATTCTGAAGTTCTGGATTTAGAGAATATATCGAAAGCTGTTGCGTGATCTTTAGAACTACTCAAATGTTTAATAGAAGGATAATCTGCCAGAATTCATTATCCACCTCCATTATTTTTTAAGCCATTTGTGAGAATTGAAGCTAGCTAGTCGGTGTCCTAAACAAGAATCGATAGACTAATGTTAGTTGAAGACCATGCACTTGCTTATAGATTTTTATAATTTTTCTAACTATATGTTGTGACTTTCATGAAGCTTCGGTTTATAAAACTGATTTATTGCTACTCCTCAGCTTAGTTTAGAAAATAGTTTCCGACAAAGCGATAAAAACAAGGAAAAAAGTTTAAAGCATACTCATATCGTCTAATTACTCATTTAGCTCATACAGAATGTATTTATCCAGCTTTTAGTTTTTTTTTTAATTTCAAATTCAGCTTAAAATTCTAAAAACTATTGAATGGTGGGGCCGCTTCAATAGTGGTTCCCAAATAACTTTATCTATAGTTGAAGGTCGTTGACGACCCTTCTCATCCTCATCAAAGGCTCTCGATTAAATTAAGAAATCTGATGAACCAGTTTTAAGCTTTAAGTTAATTAATTGGCTCTCGTCCAAAACTAATTTTATATTTGTTGATGTTTCTGTTGATTTAATTGTTAAAATCTTAGAAATAAAAAATAAATAGGATTGTTGGTTGCGAAAGAAATACATATTTTTCTCCAAGTAGTTTTCTCAAGTGTACTCTATGTAATGAAATAATCTGTAGTTTAGAGATTCAAATGCCGTGGTGATTGCTACATTTATTTCTCCTACATCCTGCTCCAATACGGTGTAGTGTTTGATACTAACCCGCACTGTCACCTGCTCTAGGTTCTTTAGAAAATGAATAGTTTGGAAATTTGAGGAAAATTTCAATTGTTGGAAATTTGAGGAAAGCTTCCAAATTACATTGCTACGGGAGTTAAAAGAAATTGATGATGAGTGATGAATATTACTATACTATAGCTTAAATTTTAAACTGCTTAAAATCTTTAAACGAATAGTTTAAATAATTTCAGTACAGACTTTTATGATTTATTACCTCATGTAGAATCTTCTCCAAGAATTCTAGGAATGATAATTCTTGTTAAAATATTTAATTTTTTCACATGACATTGTTCAAAATACTATCAATTTTGCTTATATTTTAAAATAATATAAAATATAGCGAAGAGCTCAAATATTAAGCTATCAAACACATCTTCTTGTTTTGATTTAATTTATGCCATTGTAAAAGCAATACAATTATACAATTTACCACCTCTAACATTAATTACACTGAACGTATAAATAAAACGGTTCAGAATATGTCTGGCTTTTATATGTTGTTTTTAAGTATAAATTGGTTTTCAGGTGAACCCACCTACTAATATTGTCGATACGTAAAGAAGGCGTAAGTAGTTTTTAGGGGTTGATAAATATGCAATATAAGTATTTCGGTCAAAAATGGAAATTCTAATTTATTTTAGATGAATACGAAAATATAACTAAAACTATTGGAACTACAATAATAGTAGAAAAAATCGGTTTAATTTAGTCAGTATCTTCTCAGGAAATTTAAATAGGCTATTATATTCGTGGCAGAAACTTCTTGTTTTCTTACTATAGATCTTCGCTCGTGCGCCATTGTTACAGAATATTGGACCCCTCAGTAGAAATCTCGAACGTTGAAGAAGCAGCTGTACTTGCACCCTCGTGCATAATCTTTTCCATATATACTTCGTTATCATACGCATACACCCTAGCTTCTCACATCAGGTATAATACACAGATCTAACGTTTCCGATCGCCCGCCAAAAACTTCCGTAAACCAGGTAGTTCCGGATTGTAAAATCGAAAGTGAAACTAGATTTATGTTGCAGCTTCCCCAATGCATCTGCATTGCAATCTTATAGGATTTTACAGAATGCGCGCCAAACTATTTTTATAGAAACGGTCGTTTTTATCCATCATAGAATATACTATCGGCTTTTACTTAAAAGCCGCTAGTAAACATTTTTCTTGCTTGTACTAAGTAATTGATAATTGTAATCATTAATTTCTAAAATACACTGCATTTTATTCAATTCACTTTCCATATCTGAACTTTGTATAATATACCTTTACTTGTGTAAGGATTGTTTCAAACCAGAGATTACATTACAGTCGAGCATGAGTATCTTCCTCTATAAAGGATATGAATAAATATTTCAATTCGTTTAAACCGTTAAACTGTTAATATGACTACAACTTTACTCTTACCCATGAGAAAAAAAGCTCTTCCTTGATTTATAAATATTTTGTAATTATTATCTATTTATTTTTTATATTTATATAATATTATATTAGGTTCCTATATAAATCCAAATCTTGTTTTATTTATTTATTGATATTTATGTTATATTCCTATATAAAATCAAAACTGCAATTCAATATTTTTAAATTTATAATTATTTTTGAAATTTCCATTAATTGATTTTTAGTAAAATTTTTATATTTTAAAAATAATCACTTATTCATTAAATATACTTTAATTTAACTGCAATATGAAGTTTTAACCATAGTTTTCCATAGCTGTTCCGAATTTTATTATTTATTTCAGACAAATAAAATTGATTAATTGCAAAACATAGTTCAATAAAAGTAAACCATGATATAATCAGGCCGATTCTGTAAGAGAAATGTTAAGAATTAAACCACAAGGTAGCCGTTAACATTTTTTTAACACCACTAATTTTTAAATGGTATTCTGCAACTTTACTTACGTTAAAATCTTAACTGTAGCTTAATGTAACCTCCAAAATCATTGAATTATAACGACAAGGATTTAGGAGCTGTTAAGTTATGAACAGCGAATTAGTATTGAAAAAATGGCAAACATCATAAAAGTGTTTTTACTTGAAAACTATAAAGATTACAAAAAATGAAGGATTTCTTTTATATGTTAAATTAATTGATGCACACATATTCTAGAAATATCTCAAGAATGTATCAAATAAAATTAAGAGATACTGGCAATGCAATGAATTGCTAGATGCAAAATTTATAAATAGATTTCATTCGATAGGATTGTTAAATGTAATTGAAAAACTTTTTGAAAAGCTATTATATTGAAGATAAAATTTCAATTTGATTATTCACTTTACCCCCAAAACCCCAACCCTGGCAACCGGGTAAAACCGGGTAACAAAACCAATACAAAAACAAAACCAATATTTTTTTTAAGTCATATTTTGACTCTCCATTTTTATGGTCAAGGCAGCTACCAGCAAAACAATGTTAAAAACCATGAGTTGGGAATGAGTCAACCATCAATAAGTAGGTGTATTAGTGAAATGACTAAAGCAATAAATAACCATTTATTGGTAGAAGAGTGGATAAACTTTCGAACAGAAAATGTAGCTTGTACCGAAATTAAACAGCGCAGCAGTAAGATTGTCGAAACCGCTTATGGATAATTTTTATATCATTTTTATTTTAGATCTTTTTAGAAAAAGAAGACGCCAAAACACCCATGGTGTGATTCCAACTGCGATCCATACATCATCAATCGCCGACTCGCCTTTCAAAAATACAACTGTAACCAATCGCCGGAAACCCTACAACACTTCTCGACATCCGCAAAGAGGCAAGCAGAACCACCAGAAAACCCAAACGCCAATACATAACCGAACAGCTCAGATCAATTGAGGATAACTTTAGAAACCACAACAGCAGAAATTTCTATAGAGCTTTTGAAAATAAAATTAAAAGTTACTCACCACAGAATTTGGCCTTCAAGAAAAAAAAGATGCACTCTCCAACCAAGAAAACTGCGAAGAACTGTCAAACTACTTTTCCGAGCTCCTGAATTGTCCCGAAGCACCCGAACGATTCCCACACACAGAGTCAAGAAATACTGATCCACCGACACAAAAAGAAATCCAACACCGCATCACAAAACTGAAAAATGGAAAGACATCAGGGGAAGATGGAATAACCGCAGAACTATTGAAAAATCTTGGACCACGATTTTTACAGTAATCACATAGATCATTCAGGATATTTGGCGAAGCGAAGAACTCCCAGACGATTGGAAATGCACTCATCCACCGCACACAGGAATAACTCGAACCTCTAATTGGGGAATATAAAGCAGGTTTCAGAATACACAGATCATGCACCGAGTAAATTTTCAAGCTGAAATCTATACTAAGAATTCGAGCTACACGAAATCTCCCTTCCATCTGCACATTTGTCAACTTCGGGAAAGCTTATGACTCCATCAACCGACAATCCCTGTTTAATATACCTACTCGAAGAAAACAATGTGGATCCGAAAATATAACGGCTCATCCAACAAACACAACTTCCAAAGTCAACTTCCATTCAACGGAGAAATCTCAAAACCTTTCCCCATCAAGACTGGTGTCCGGCAGGGCGATAACCTCCCCCGTTACTCTTCAACATCGTTTCAGACAAAGTTATAAAAGCATGAGAACAAGAACTGGAAAATTTGGAGACCCATTAGACTAGGAAAACAACAGGATAACATGAACGTCACATGCCTAGCCATTGCTGATGATCCCGCGATCCTTTCCGAAATTGTACAAACAGTAATCCATCAGATCGTGCTAAAGTGCTAAAAGAATGTGCTGAGAAAGCAGGACTACAAATTTCCTTTATGAAAACCGAATTCATAGCTACAAAACACATCAAAACAGAAAATGTAATTACAAAATACGGCACAATAAAGATGGTTAGTCTTCAAATACTTCAAATAATTAGGCAAAATTATTGAACCTACAGGAATAGAAAGATTAGCACAAAAATCACGGAAAATCAAAATGCGGAAAGCGTATGGAAAAGTTGCAAGCATCTATAATAAAAAATACATAAATATTAATACAAAAGTCCTACAGTACACGACTGTTATCAAACTTGAAATACTCTACGCCAGCGAAACATTAAACCTTAAATAAGACTCAAAGAAAAATTATCCGAAAAATCCTTGACCCAAAACTAACAGACGAAGGATGTCGTCTATAGTCACACATTGTTACGGAAAAATACTCCAACATCGAAACCGATTTCCGCAAACGACGACGGGTTCTACGGGCACGTTATGAGACAGGTGACAACCAACTAACAGGGAGAGTTTTGAAGTCCCTACAGAAAATGAAAACTACAACAGTCTGGGCAAAAGAGGTCCAAATTGATCTAAAAAACACCAACAACTCACCGACATCGACACCGACACAGGCATCGAAAGTCGAAAAATTTTCAGACATAAGGTCTACAGCTGGGAAATTATATCAGAGGAAAAGCCCAAAATAACAAGAGGAAAATGGACAGAAGAACGTCGAGCTAAACATAGCGAGATGATGAAACAATTCTGAAAGAACAAAAAAATAACAGCAACAGATCATAATTTGCTTTATGTGATCCTCTGTGGATCTAAACAATGTAAATAAATAAATAAAAATTCAACAAAAATATTTCTTCGTTCCTTCCACCTTTAGAATAGTCTCCGACAATATTCCAGTACTTTGATTTGAACTTTATAGGTAACTGACAATATTCTACTATTTTCAGTTTGCCTCTCTAGGTTGGTCAAGTAAGTATTAATTGTATAAGCAAGGTAATTCTTATACAGGTATTATTGTTCTATGGCGGCCTCTAACTTTTTTGAGCTCGTCTACCATTTCTTGTTTAGGATCTTAAATATTCCAACTCACATGCGGTGGTAAATTATATTATTAAATATTTGATTTACGTAAACTTGTAAACTTATTATAATAGTTAAATATAAAAACGGTTTAAGACCACAACAAATGACAGTTGTTTTGACAGCTAAACCAGTTTAAAAATAAATTATGACAGAAAAAAAAACGTATGGCAACACTTTAACAGCCAGTTAAATTTCATTTTTTCAAGTATTGACTTCGAGTAGTGGCTTACAGAATACCATTTGATCGTATTGCCGTAAGGACCCACGGTAACATTTACTTTTTAACAGCGACCATTAATGTATAAAAATTCAACATGAGAGCTACGGAATAGACCCGATAATGTGTTATATTTAATCATTCATCCCAAAATATGTGTTATATTTAATTATTTATCTCTATATACGAATTATGGATCTCCCTATAAACAAGCTAACTATTTCTAAATCATTTTCAATGGACTAAATTTCGACGTATCTACTGTTATTAATTATATAATTGTAACATAAATCACTACATTTATTTGCCTTCCGATTATTTCTTAATGCTCAGGTTGTAAACATTGTCTTACGAATTGAAAGGATAGGGAATGTGCCTTAATTGGCTTTATTTGATTAATTCACTTTTATTTCGTTTTAACATAGTGAAAAATATAAATACTGTTGTAAAAAGTGTTTAAATGTTTTCAATTTTTAAAATAATATATAAAACAGAATAACATTACAGAATACCATTACCGATAAAATTTAATCGGTATACTAACCTAACCTGTTTGAATGGTACCATTTTTCGCGCGTTTTGGATGACGTCGCAGAGCACGGTGTCATTCAGTGTTGTTTACTATTTGCATAGACAGATAAGGATTTTCAATTTGAATAGTTATTTCGATAATGGAACATGCTAAATAAACATTTTTTAGATATTATCTAGTACCGGAAGGTATAGATATTGTAAAGTCCCAATCGAGGTAACCCAGTATATTGTCCACCCTATCTACACCTTTAGCGCATGCGCATACGATACAAATTGTGCTGTCATAAATGCATATATTTTTAGCAGATTATCCGATTTTGCTTTAACAAAACCACTTTCAGTCATTATTCTTGATAATTTATAATCTCACTATATACCAAAATCGCACTAGGTAATGGAAAACACTACAGAAATATTGCACAGTGAATATCGACGCCGATAAATGTCATAACGTACACATCACAGAGCATGTTGCGATTCAACCAATGGTGATACGTTTCACAAATTTGAATTTCGCTCTCATATTTTGGACTTTTTGATTTAAGTTTTATGGAATTAAATAGAAACTAAATGAGAAAATAATTGTATAGGTGTTATATCAAGATCATAAAATATCGGGGGTAAAAATTCAAGTAAATGTAAATCACTTGCATATTCCCTATCGTTATTGCTACAACACTAATAGCGATGGATAATTTTGAGCTGATAAATACTACTCATACTCATAACTTGACACATTATAATTATAATGTCAAAATTAATTAGTATCAGTATAATTAAGCAATATTTATTGGCCTAATTTATTTCTGTTTTATTTAGTTTAAACAATTAATTTTTTTTACATTTTAGTTATTAAAATACAGGGTGTTTCAAAAGGAACATACGCATAAAATGCATATATTTATTAGGGTTCCGTACCGAAAACGGAACCCTTATAGGATCACTTTGTTGTCCGTATGTCTGTCTGTCTGTCTGTCTGTCTGTCAAGACCATTTTTCTCGGGAACGGGTAGAGGTAACAAGTTGAAATTTGTATCAAATACTCGGGTCTGCGGTCTCTTTCAGTTGTGAAAAAATCAAACTTGTAAGTCGACGCGATCAAAAGATATGACCGTTTATGTCGCATATTTTGCGATTTCACAAGGGAATCAAAACCTATAGGGTACTTCCCGTTGACCTAGAATCATGAAATTTGGCAAGAAGCGGTGTCTTGCAGCACATGTAAAGGTAAAAATCTCAAAACCGTAAATATGTTGTTTAATTACAAGAAAAATGCGAATTTACTATTAGAAACTTATGAAAATACACTAATGATGTCGTAGTGGTATTGTCAGGCTCCAGAAGCATATGGATTGCATACAGTTAGGTCCTCGTCAGTTAGGTCCGAAGGTTAAAAGGTATGTGTTGGCACCAAGCTGCTTATTCTGATTTTTTTTTGTTTATATTCGTTATGCATTTCATCACGTACGCTCTATATACATAATATATACAGGGTATATATTATGTCTAAATTTTGCTCGTTTATAACCGACATGCGACATACTCAAGTCCCGTAACATCCTGTATATATTATATTTCGTCTAATTTTTCTTTATAATCTACATATACTTAAATCAGTCAATTGAACAACTGAATGTTAAGAGTATCGAAATAGATCTAGAAATAGTTAATATATTAGTTTATATTAGATCTAGAAATAGTTAGATCTTAATCTAAGTTAGTGAATAAGTGTAATACTAAAATAAAGTTCTCTTTTTATATGTTTAAAAATATTTGCGTTATTTAAAAAAAATACCCTGTATACCTTTATAAAGGGTATAAAGGTATACAAGCCAAATTGAGCAGTAAAAACAAATACTGAAGTTCCAGAACCCCTAAACACTCATAGTGAATGGGGGATGTATGGTAATAAAATATAGGGCAGAATTCCATCGTACCACAGCGACATCTGGAGGTTATGATTGCAGCGGTACTAAGATGGTCGTGATTTCAGGAGGGCCACTTGTCAAGTTAACTGAATGTGCTTGCTACGTCCTCCAAAAAAAAAGATACCTTACTTACAAGTTTGTACGGAACCCTCGGTGCGCGAGTCACAACTCGCACCTGGCCGGTTTTTTTAAACTTTATTAAGACATACGCATATGAAACTTTACACACATTTACGAACCTCTCAAGTTTAGTTTACAGATGTTTAATATGTCTTCTATCAGCGCAACGAATAATAATATCACCCCGATACTCAAATTCCTCCCGTACTCGGGCAAGCATGTCCTTCGTCGCTGATGTTATGGCAGTACGGATCCGGTTCTTCAACTCTTCCAGTTTCTGTGGTAGTGGTACATAAATGGTACATAAACGTTGCCTTTAACGAAACCCCACTGGAAGAAGTCACAGGGTGTCAAATCCGTGACCGTGGAGCCCTGCTGAGACATGTTAAGTCGCCAGCTCCTTGACCACCAATCCAACGGTTCGGTAGAGTTTCATTCAGATATTCACGCACTTGGTAACTCCAGTGAGGTGGTGCCGTCTTGTTGAAAAATTAAGTTGTCTTCGTTCAGCCTCGAATACAACGAATTTTTTAACAACAGCGAGATACTGCTGACCGTTAACCGTCTTTCTATCAAAGAAGAATGGGCCGTAAACAGATGATCGGGATATCGCACAAAACACATTGACTTTGGTGAATCTCGTACATGTTCATTGACTGCATATGGGTTCCGTAGGCCCCAAATTCAAACAATGTGTTTCTTTACCTGACCACTACTTTGGAAACTCGCTTTATCACTGAACATGATGCGTATTGCGAAAGTGTTACCATGGTCAATAGCATCATGAATCTCGTTACAAAAGGCTATTAATATAAACGTTTCTCCAATATTCGTTTCTCCAATAGCTGAGCCGAGGCGCAGCTATCGATAGTTTGGTCAAAGTAAAACTTTGTAATTCATATATTCTTTTTGAAACACCCTGTATATTTGATTTATAAAAAATTTACTACTTCTATTAAATCAAATAAATCTTTAATTTGTTTCTAAATTAAATGATTGATTAATTGATTTTGTGAAACAAATTTAAACAATAAATTTAATGTCAATATTTACAATATAATAAAATTCCACTTCGTTTGAGATGAGTAAGGTGTGCCTGGAAATTTCCGCATTCTTTGTTGAAACCAAAGGACAAGTTGCAATACAACCCAGAAATTCAAAAGTGTCGTCTTAAAAATACCTATTTCTATAGCATTCCAGGATTCATACAAACAATAATTTGTTGCAATTAAACTAAAATATTTGTTAGAACCCCAGCAAAAATATCTATTCCTAATTAAAGTTTGTGCGTAAAGCGAACTCGCATATTTGTTTAATAAATAGTAACAGGTTCTACCGGTTCCTCAACAAACTCCATCCGTTTTATTTTACTCTCCTCTTTGCCTCTCGCCGTGCGAGATTTTGTTCCACACACATTTTTCAAATACATTTTTTTCCACGCTGTGAACATTAGGAAAATTCTCATAACCAATTTTTACCGATCAGTGTTTGAACAAATTATCACTGCTAAGTTTCGTTTTCATCGCCTTTGTGAATATTTCTATGTGATTAACTTTTAATTGCATCCAATCTATTACAAACGCGGTGCATAAAAAACTTACGCGCAGCGACAATTTCGCAATGTTCACATGCAGTTTTAATGAAACGGCTGAAAGATTCACAACGTGAGTGTATTGAACTCTCTCTCTCTCTCTATTAAGATAAACGTAAATTACAAAATCATGTTCACGTTTAATAATGATGCAAATAATGATCTATTTTATATCTGTTATTGTACACATTTTCAAAAATTTTCTCATCTAGCAACATTAAACTACGACTTTAATACGTATATTTCATTTAATCACTCATTATTCTATTCTTCAATTAACACAAAAATCTTAAAAATTCTTTTTAATGAATGAAATTTTTTTATTAACTGCAATTAAAATAATTAATTTCTAACCCCTGACTATGACCAATTAAGAAGGCCATTAAGAAGCCCAAATGGGGCGGCAGAATCCGGCTATAATATTGTCCATATTGACAATTAGCAAAATTCTGCTCTAGCTTAACCAATCATTCTCGAATATTTCTTAACAAAACAAAATTAACTCGTCAATTAATGGTATAAGATTATTCTGGAAATAATTGAGAACACAATTATTCAGAGATAGGGAATTGAAAAAAAACACTTTTTGATAGCAGTTATCTCGGTTTGGTTTTAAAAACTGATAAACATTTTTGTAAAGTAACAGTAAAAAGTATGCTCTAATAAAATTGTATTTATATTAATATAATTTCTGTTGGTAGTTAATGTGAAATTTAGTAATTATTTATTAAATAATTTATATATATATATATATATATATATATATAAAAATTATTTAATAATTAATTACTAAATTTCACATTAACTACCAACAGAAATTATATTAATATAAATACAATTAATATAAATTAATTAATATAATTATACATATATATATATATATATATATATATATATATATATATATACAGGGTTATTACAAAAGAAATAGACACTTTCAATGTTTTATTAATCCAAAACTAATAACGTTATTCTGAATTCGTTTAAACTATATTACAAAGTGATTCTTAAAGTTTACTTTGGGAACTCATAGGTCCTCAATATGGGCTCCTCCTGTCACACGGCACACATCAAGGCGATAGTCTAGTTCAATCCAAACCTGGTGTAACATATGTGTATTGACACTTTCCACAGCTCTCGTGATGCGTTGCTTTAACTCATCTAAATCACTAGGAAGCGGAATTTCCGGTCTAGCAGAATCTTGTTGGAAGAAGCCATTTTGGAATTCATCATCATGAATATCGTTGCAAAATAGTCGCTCTATTAGTGGTAATGTTTAAATTACCATAGAAAAAATATTGGACCGATAATTCTGCATGTTGACATTGCTAACCACACACCAACTTTGATTGGATGCAGTGGGGTCTCTCTGTCGTCGGTTGTGGGTTGTCAACACTCCACATGCGCATTTTGGGAATTAGTGTATCCGTTTAGATGAAACCAGGCTTCGTCAGTGAAATATGTTAAATTTAACACTTCGTCGTTCATATTTTCATTGTACCACCGACAGTAGACGAGTCTTTAAATATAATAGAGTGGTAATAGTTCTTGGTACATTTGCAACTTTTATGGTTTCATGTGAAGATCTTAACGAATAATCCTGAGTGGTGGTACGACTTAAATTCAACTGTTGTACTAGTTTCCCAATTGAAGTGGTAGCCTCGTCTTGGACTGCATTTCTGATGTGTATAATATTCTCATTATTAATACGAGGCCTTCCACTTCTTTGTTTTTTGTTAGTGTTAGCAGTACTTCGAAAGCAAACAACTGATCATAACACCTGCCTTCTAAACTGATTCCTATTAAATACAGCCATAGGAAAACGTTGGAAACACCATTTTCCAGGCGTCTACCATTACGAAAATTACTTTTGAAAATAAAAGTTTTCTGATCTTTTGTAAACATTTTTAAATCAAATAAATTAAGTAAGACCGGTAGAAATAACATAAAACGGCGAATTAATTTGTGTATTCGTGAAAATGGACAATACATTCAACATCTGTTATAATGTTTGTTCTTCTTTGTTAACTTTATAATTCACAACACTATAAAATAAATCAGTGTTAAATTTATGAAAAGGCGTTTTATTGATAACTAATGAAATTGTTGAACTTAACACTAAAAACAATGCAACATAACCTCAAGCCCAATGAGAGCTACTTAATAATGACATTTCATAATTTATTTAATTCTCGGTGTGGAATTAAGAAATGATCTACGTCTTCAAATTCATGGGAAGAGTGGATTCCAAGGCTTTTGGGACTCACGTTATTTATAAACAAAAAACAAATATACCTTATTATTATAATGTTATCTAATTATAATTAATTAAAAATAATTTAATTAATATATTATTTTGTAAAAACTTTTTTACTTTAGAACACAGATATTCGCAACACTTATTTAAATAATTACGCTTTTCTTTGTTCGTGCGTAGAAAAGACATTGTTTCGTTGCTAAATAAGACATCTTCATCTTCGCGTTTTGTTATCTTGTTTAAAATAGCGGCATATGTTGGATAGTCCCCTATAACCACATCTTCATCTACAGATAAATAATCATTAAGAGATACTGTATTATCCACGTTATGCTGATTATATGTGTCATACGCGGACTTCAATTATGACAGAAGCGTATCAACTTCTTCACTCCAGTTTGTTTCGCCTTGTTTTTTAAAGCCAGCTTTTCTGAAACAATATTTTATGGATGCTTGCTGAATATCGATGTCCCAAGCTTTTGTCTTCAGACAGAATCAGTGTGTACCAGACTGTCAGCAAAATAAAGAGCTTTTTCTCTAATAAGTGGTCCAGGCACATTTTCATCGCTCGAAATTTTAAACCATTACAAATTAGCTTTATCAATGTCTTCGCAGGTACACTTTTTCAAAAGTTTGCGATCATTAGTTGAACCAAATTCGGCTTTGTTAAAAATTTGTTCGCGGTTTCTTATAATTGAAGAAAGTGTACAGGAGGAATTCCCAGTCTTCAGTAAGACCAAAGTCTTCAGCAATCACTGTTTTCTTTTTAATACCTTTGAAAACTTCACTTATCAAGCTCACTTTGTCAGATAACGACATCGTATTAAGTTTTTTTTCAAAGGCCACTAATATTTGCAATTGTAACTGCAGAATTACGTAAGAAGAAAGAATTAGTTTAAACTATAAAATTTCATTAATACATAGGACCTAAATTTCGTTTCAAGGAAAATTCGAGTTATGGAGGTTAATTTATATGTAAAATGCTATCTGAGTTATAGAAAAATTGGAATTATAGAAGTTCGAGTTATGGATGTTCCACTGTATTTTTATATATATATATATATATATATATATATATATATATATATATATATATATATAAATATATATATATATATATATATATATATATATATATATATATATATATATATATATATATATATGTTTAACACATAGATATGTCAAATGTTTATAGATATTGTTGAATAAACTTTTATTGTTGTTATATTACTCATTCTCACAAAAATTCTATTTCTTTACATTCGAATTTATTGCAAAATTAAACAAAATGTTGAGAATAGTAAGTGGGTAATCAAATTTGTTATTATGATGAAATTGTTTTATTTGTTATTATGTTTAATAAAATAGTTGTTAGAGGTTTGAATTATAATTATAAAGTTTTTTGTTAAAAGTTAAATGTGGTGGCTATTCAATAACTTTACATTACAGCACAATAAAAAATATTATATTAAATAATGTTTATATGTTGATTTATTATTGTTAGCAAAATCAAAATATGTTTGTTGGTTAAATTTTGGGTGTAAAAAAATCCCGCCTTTACGATTTGTCGGTTGTGTTTTTTTTTAGCGCCAGTGGAATTCATGCAGTTAATCGTACAAGGGGTAAGCAACCCCATTCTTAGCACGTGTCGACGTCTTACATAGCGAACACAGCGTATCTCTACATAGATATGTACCCATATGTTGCGCGCGTAAATGTAAACGATAAAAAAAAAACGAACCAAGACCGAAAATATATTGACAATAAACTGAAAATAAACTTGATATAAATATAGATAGAAAATTTGTTAGAAAGTTTTGGGTTTGTATTGAAAGGGTTGAGTAGATTCACATGCTAACAATTGGAGCGTCTTGGTAAAATGGCCCGTAACGGGATCGGGAACGTTAATCGAGCAGGTATATCCGTTGGTGTCAACTTTGACCTGAAGGAGTCTCTTCATGTTTATCTAGTTTTGACAAAATAGTTTTTTATATATACATGCAAGGGATGAACACACATACAGACACACACACACACATATATATATATATATATATATATATATATATATATATATATATATATATATATATATATATATATATATATATATATATACAGGGCGCACCCCAAATACCTCGTTTGCCTTTGAGTGACTTGATTGAAGTAATTTAATTGATTTCGAAGGGCGTTCTAAAGTTTTTATAAATAATTCGATTGAAACTTTGACGGGAAGAATGATTGACAGGATAACGTTGTGCCTAATGTTCCTGCGCTTGAACATAGTTTCTGCTGGTTTAAACATAAATCTGTACAATGCCGTTTTCGATACGGTTATAAAATGTTACTTTGGATGGTTACACTTGTCAAATCATTTTGAGTTCATAGGATCAGCTACAACCTCTTAATAAAAAAAGAAAATGTTTCCATTGGAAAAACCATAGATGATCTTGAGAACGTAATAGCTATGACCTTGACAAAAATGAATTTTTCATCACTCTTTTCGTCACTCTAAAGACTACTGGGATGGCCATGTAAGATTGTCTACCCTGTACACACACACACACACACATATATATATATATATATATATATATATATATATATATATATATACATATATATATATATATATATATATATATATATATATATATATATATATATATATATATATATATATATATATATATAAATATTTATTTTATATATAAATATACAAATATATAAGAGAAAATAACAACAGAATCTACGTTGGATATCAATATTGCAGAGTTTTTGATGACTTTAACATGAAACCTTGTTCAAAGTGTGGAAGGTATGACCATAATAGTAAAAAATGTTTTAATGAAAATGCTTGCATGATTTGTGCTGGGTCCCACACAACGGTTGTAATGAAACAGATAATCCTCAGTGTGTAAACTGTATTTTCAGTAATAATAAATATAGCGCCAAATATGAGACAAACCATTTTGCTACAGACAGTGAAAAGTGCATTATTTTAAAACATTAAATAAAAAAATACATAGATATGACTGACTATCCCGTGCAGCCTGTGATTCCCCCCTACATTGTTAGTACAGGAGGTGCGAGAAAATGGATAAAGAGGAATCCTAATAGTGCATCACAACAATCAGTTAGTGAAAATACATCTAAGTCAACCAAAATATCTCAGGTATTTGAATATGGATCAAGATCTTGACTTTGCTGAAATTGCACAAGCTTTTTCTGATGTGCAGGCCCTAGACTGTAATTGTAACGAAAATAGTAAGTTAATACTACACGTGAATATTAGAAGCTTAAATGCTAATTTTGAAAAATTACAGTTGTTTATAGCAAGTCTTACTTATAAACCCCTTGTGTGTAGTGAAACCTGGAATCTAGATTACTATAGGTATTTTAGTCTTAATGAGTATGAAATATTTTATAATGGAAGTAACATAAATCGATCGGATGGAGTTGTAATGTATATTAGAAAAGAAATGATTTATGATACTATTATTGATAAAATTGGTGGTTTAATTATTTTGAGCTCGGATATAAAAATAAAGGATAACACCACTTTGAGAATCTCTGCTCTCTATAGATGTCATGTTTTAAACAAGAAACTTTTCATTTCTAATCGAAATACCTATTTGAAAAGTAATAGAAATTGTAAAAATCGTTGTATAGTTGGTGATTTTAATATAGATTTGATTTCTCTAGATTCGGATGGTCATGTTTTTCTCAATGACTTACTCTCGAACAAATATCTACCATATTTCCAGGGTGTTACTAGGCCTTCTCTGAATTCTGAAGGTGGAACTTGCATAGACAATTTTTTTATTAGGAGTAATTAATTATCTTAATTTCAAAGCTTATAAGGTTCCCAATGGTTTCACAGACCATTTTACTTTATCTTTAGATATAGATACTCAGACAATTTAAGTAAAAAATGTAACCAAACGACACATGACGTATATCGATTATAATAAACTAAAGCAACTTATTTATAACACTGACTGGAAAGATATATATATATATATATATATATATATATATATATATATATATATATATATATTTGTGTGTGTGTACATTAGGGTGGAGCACGGATGTATGCAAAAATATTTTTTGTTGATTTAAATTTTCGAAATTTAAAGTTGTAATAGGGGGGGCTTGGTGCATTATATTAAAGTTAAAATAAATATAATTTATGAATTAATTTGATGAATATCTTCTGCCTCCGCACTGACCTCAAAAATTTAAATTTAATAATAAAAGTCTAGTACAGTTATGGCCAAATATTAAGCTTAATTTAATGGTAAATGGGTGCTAAATGATACGGAATATATAATTCAGATATATATGAATCACCTTTAATCAAAAATACAATTTTTCCATAAAAGTATTATTAAAAAAAAACCTATTAATTTGCTCGAAAGTCTCTTTTTGTCTCAAATGTAGGCATTACGTTTCGTGATTCCAATTTGGCTCTTATTGCACCTAATCGTGAGAAGTGGCAGCTACCGTCTTCAATTTTACAACCCGTTCAACAGCTTGAGTTTGCATGGTGGCATGGAAGCATTAAAAATAACACTTCACCCTCACCACCTGATTAAACAATAGACTGAATTTCTTTGGCAGGCAAATTTTTCATAATCGGTGGTTCACTTAATATTTCTTGCCAATTTATTAAATCAATATATGTTGAAGCATTGAAATTTATAGGCGGCACTATAGACGACGCAATCGCTGCAGGTCTCCGATAAAGTAGGAAAATCGACGCATATTTTTTATCGGAAAGCTTTTGTTTATGGTGTTTGTGGAATTATGTGAACTAGTACGAATTTCAGACGCTGACGATACCGGGGAAGTACTAACATCTATAACAGATAACGAAGTATTTAAGGCTGTAGTTGGGCGGTTTTCTAATTCCTGTTTCCTCTTTAGGGTCTTTTGCAACTTCTTCGTAACACTTACGTCGATTCCACCTAGTATCATACTTCGAGAGGTTCTATGGTCAATTAAAAAAGTATGTTCTTGTTTGGGAACCTTTTTATCCTTGCGACAGATACATTGAGGGATATCTTTACACTTGCATGCTGCAATATAAAAAGTCCCTTACTACATCGTAGAAAACTTTCTAACTTTTCCGGAGAGAGACTTTTGACAGACTTGAGTAGGTTTTGCTTTTTAAATGGTATGCTTTTAACATCTGTACGACCCTTGTTGGTGATACTATCGGAATAGACGCAGATTGCTATATATTTTCAATTCTGGATCTCACTATATCTGCTATTTCTAAAAATGTGGAGCAAAAATGTGGAGCAGCTCTTTTGCAGTTTCCAATTGCAATTTTAGTTGGTGTCTTGTCCATTCATGGTATTTTAATACTCTAATCTTCGTAAGTAGGTAGAATATTGTCTTTTATCTCACAAATATCACCAAAAATAGGACATTTGAGACACTTCGTGTTCTTTGCATGTTTTTTACGAAACAAAATTGACGTTAGGTTACTTGTTAAATAACCAGCGCAAGTCTAATTCGAGGCAAAACCAATAGTCCACTGACGACGCGACAAGTGTTCTAATTGTCCCCTCCTGCGCTCCCTCACTCCCTCGCAAAATAAGGGGATTTGATATTATAAACTTAAGATCATGCATTTTTTTTGTATAGAAAATAAACTGTAGTTATAATAATTTCTGGGAATAAAATACGTCTGTTCATTAAAATTTCTATTAGTCTAACAACTATATTTTTTCAAAAATTCAATGACGTTGCGGCGGCTATTACTATAAATCAAATCAAATAATATTTTGCATGGATTAATTTGAGTCTAAAAGGCACCGATTTTTCACTATTGGATCACTTACAACCAACAAAAAATATTTCGCTCCACCCTACTGTACAGGGTAGACAATCTAACGTGGCCATCCCAGTAGTCTTTAGAGTGACGAAAAGAGTGATGAAAAATTCATTTTTGTCAAGTCATAGCTATTGCGTTCTCAAGATCATCTATGGTTTTTCAAATGGAAACAGTTTCTTTTTTTATTAAGAGGTTGTAGCTGATATTCAGACAAATCCTATGAACTCAAAATGATTTGACAAGTGTAACCATCCAAAGTAACATTTAATAACCGTATCGAAAACGGCATTGTACAGATTTATGTTTAAACCAGCAGAAACTATGTTCAAGCGCAGGAACATTATGCACAACGTTATCCTGTCAATCATTCTTCTCGTCAATGTTTCAATCGAATTATTCATTTATTCCGTGAAACGGGCTGCATCAACCCACTCATAAGGAAACATCACTGCATTATGTCAAAATTTTAAGACAACATAAATTTCATCCGTACCATATTTCCTTGCATCAAAACCTTCATTGTGCCGATTTTAGAAATAGTTTTCAGTTCTGTGAATGGGCTCTGGGCCAGTTACAAGTGAATCCGATTTTTTCATCGACGTTTTGTTTACTGACAAATCAACTTTTACTAATCATGGACAGTTGAATATGCATAACATACTCTGAATGCTCAGGCAAAATCATCAGCGCCCTTGGAGTATTATGTGTGCTGTGGCATAATTGAGGACCTGCGCCGATATCAGAAATATTCCAGAAAATTTACAATGAAAATAAGGTGAAAAGAAGCACTCAAAAATGTGTCGAGGTTAATGGCGATCGCTTACTATAATAATTTTTTTCACAAAACGATCTCCAGTTTACATGTTTTACATGTGATTTTTGTGAGCAATCATTTCAAGTCATGATATCATAGATCGTTGAATTCGTCTGAATATCAGCAACAACGCCTTTATAAAAAACATTTTCCCATTTGAAAAACTGGGATGAATGAACTATAGAACGCCCTTCGAAATCAATCAAATTACTTCAATCAAGTCACTCAAAAAGGCAAACGAGGTATTTGGGATTTGATATATATATATATATATATATATATATATATATGTGTGTGTGTGTGTGTGTGTGAATGTGTGTTCATCCCTTGCATGTATATATAAAAAAGTATTTTTTCAAAACTAGATAAACTTGAAGACTTCTTCAGAACAAAGTTGACACCAACGGATATACCTACTCGATTAACGTTCCCGATCCCGTTACGGGCCGTCTTACCAAGACGCTCTACTTGTTAGCATGTGAATCTAGTCAACCCTTTCAATGCAAACCTAAAACTTTCTCCCAAATTTTCTATCTATATTTATATCAAGTTTATTTTCAGTTTATTGTTAATATATTTTCGGTCTTGGTTCGTGTTTTTTTCTTCATCGTTTACATTTACGCGCGCAACGTATAGGTACATATCTATGTAGAGATACGCTGTCTGCGTTGTGTAAGACGTAGACACGTGCTAAGAATGGGGTTGCTTACCCCTTGTACGATTCACTGCATGATTTCCACTGGCGCTAAAATTAACGTTTTTCAGCGAAAAAAAAAACACAACCGACAAATGGTAAAGGCGGGATTTTTTTTCACCCAAAATGTAAACAACCCGTAAAGGTATCATAAGCAAGACGTTATTTATCTACAACACCAAACATATTTTGATTTTACCAACAATAATAAATCAA
Organism: Phosphuga atrata; assembly: GCA_944588485.1. Lineage (NCBI taxonomy): Eukaryota > Metazoa > Arthropoda > Insecta > Coleoptera > Silphidae > Phosphuga > Phosphuga atrata. The sequence continues at coordinate 892,482 of CALYMW010000260.1, read as the reverse complement.
CATATAAACATTATTTAATATAATATTTTTTTATTGTGCCGACATGTAAAGTTATTGAATAGCCACCACATTTAACTTTTAACAAAAAACTTTATAATCATAATTCTAACCTCTAACAACTATTTTATTAAACAATTTGGTACTTACGTATTAACGCCACCACCGCTATATATTGGATCGAGAGTTCGCGCTACCGCGCGCATGTTGTCTTAATTTATCTGTCCACTTCGCGGCGGGCAACCTAATCTAACCAGGGTTAAAAAATAAAGTATTTTTGGTTTTAAAATTGTTTTCATTTTAAATAAAATGATTTATTTTATGATTTATAATTTTATATAAATTAATTTTTTATTTATTTAATTAAATTTTATATATATATATATATATATATATATATATATATATATATATGTGTATATATATATATATATATATATATATATGTGTATATATATATATATATATATATATATATATATATATATATACATATATATATATATATATATATATATATATATATAAATACAGTCGAACTTCTATACTCCAATAAACTTTTTTAGAAATTCATACGTTTAGATAGCGTTTTACATATAAATTAGCTTCCATAACTCGAATTTTCCTTAACACAAATTTTTCCATAACTAGTAGTAAAAATTTGTACAATAGTAAATTTTTCCATGGAAAATAATTTCTATAACTCCAATCTTTTAACCGTTGCGTACATTCCAAAATTTATGGTGCCGGATATTGCTTATCATAAACCGTATCCTGTTTGTTATAGTAAAGGTTCTTACGTAATCCTGCAGTTACAATTGCAAATATTAGTGGCCTGTGAAAAAAACTCAATACGATGTCGTTATCTGACAAAGTGAGCTTGATAAGTGAAGTTGACAAAGGTATTAAAAAGAAAACAGTGATTGCTGAAGACTTTGGTCTTACTGAAGACTGGGAATTCCTCCAGTACACTTTCTTCAATTATAAGAAACCGCGAAGAAATTTTGAACAAAACCGAATTTGGTTCAACTAATGATCGCAAACTTTTGAAAAAGTGTACCTGCGAAGACATTGATAAAGCTAATTTGGAATGGTTTAAAATTTCGCGTGATAAAAATGTGCCTACGCCTGGACCACTTGTTAGAAAAAAAACTCTTTATTTTGCTGACAGTCTGGGACACACTGATTCTGCCTGAAGACAAAAGCGTGGGACATAGATATTCAGCAAGCATCCATAAAATATTGTTTCAGAAAAGCTGGCTTTAAAAAACAAGGCGAAACATACTGGAGTGAAGATGATGATACGCTTATGTCATAATTGAAGTCCGCGTATGACACATATAATCAGCATAACGTGGATAATACAGTATCTCTTAATGATTATTTATCTGTAGATGAAGATGTGGTTATAGGGGACTATCCAACATATGCCGCTATTTTAAACAAGATTACAAAACGCGAAGATGAAGATGGCTTATATAGCAACGAAACAGTGCCAATTCCACGCACGAACAAAGAAGAGCGTAATTATTTGTGTAGCGAATATCTGTGTTCTAAAGACAATCTTGCAGACGAAGTGTCCCGCGCATTATCTACTTTGGAGAACTTCGTAGATACAGAACTTTTTAATGTAAAACAAATAAAAATTACTGACTTTTTCACAAAATAATATATTAATTATAATTATTTTTAATTAATTATAATTAGATAACACATAATAATAATGTATATTTGTTTTTTGTTTATAAATAACGTGAGTCCCAAAAGCCTTGGAATCCACTCTTCCTATAAATTTGAGGACTTAGGTCATTTCTTAATTCCACACAGAAAATTAAATAAATTATGAAATGTCATTTTTAAGTAGCTGTCAGCGGGCTTGAGGTTATGTCGCATTGTTTTTAGTGTTAAGTTCAACAATTTCATTAGTTATCAATAAAACGCCTTTTCATAAATTTAACACTGATTTCTTTTATAGTGTTGTGAATTATAAAATTAACAAAGAAGAACAAACATTACAATAGATGTTGAACGTATTGTCCATTTTCACGAATATACAAATTAATTCGCCGTTTTATGTTATTTCTACCCGTCTTACTTAATTTATTTGATTTAAAAATGTTTACAAAAGAACAGAAAACAATACAGAAAAAAAGTTATTTTCGTAATGGTAGACGCCTGGAAAATGGTGTTTTCAACGTTTTCCTATGGCTGTGTTTAATAGGAATCAGTTTAGAAGGCAGGTATTATGATCAGTTGTTTGCTTTCGAAGTACTAGTAACATTAACAAGAAACAAAGAAGTGGAAGGCCTCGTTTAATAATGAGAATATTATACACATCAGAAATGCAGTCCAAGACGAAGCTACCACTTCAATTGGGAGACTAGTACAACAGTTGAATTTATGTCGTACCACCACTCACAGGATTATTCGACAAGATCTTCACATGAAACCATAAAAGTTGCAAATGTACCAAGAACTTTTACCACTTTATTATAATTAAAGACTGGTCTACTGTCGGTGGTTCAATGAAAATATGAACGACGAAGTGTTAAATTTAACATTTTTCACTGACGAAGCCTGGTTTCATTTAAACGGATACATTAATTCCCAAAATGCGCATGTGGAGTGTTGACAACCCACATTTTTTAGAGAGACCCCACTGCATCCAATCAAAGTTGGTGTGTGGTTAGCAATGTCAACATGCAGAATTATCGGTCCAATATTTTTTCTATGGTAATTTAAACACTACCACTTATAGAGCCACTATTTTGCAACGAAATTCACGATGATGAATTCCAAAATGGCTTCTTCCAACAAGATTCTGCTAGGCCGGAAATTGCCTGTGACACATTAAATTATCTTAAGGAATTCTTCCACGCTCTTGTGATCTAATTCCTCCGGACTTTTTTCTTTTCCCATATTTAAAAAATTCAGTATTCAGCTGTCCAAAAAATGAGACAAAAAAAGCAGAAAAATTAATTTTTCATCAGTCTTTTCGTCACTCTAAAGACTACTGGGGTGGCCACGTTAGATTGTCTACCCTGTACACACACACACACAAATATATATATATATATATATATATATATATATATATATATATATATATATACATATATATATATATATATATATATATATATATATATATACATTTATATATATATATATATATATATATATATATATATATATATATATATACATTCATGTATGTATATATGGTGTATTGTCACCCCTAACCAGTCTAGGGTCTTGCAAGGCAAACAGCTGCAAGGATGCCATTGCGGAGTCATATTCTTACACTTAAGTTGATTTCTTCCATACAGAGCAGCTGCTTCGAAAACTTCTTACCCCAACCGATATATAAACAGAAAAAATGTTATTAATCGAATATTTACATAATTAGAATTTAGCACAGGTACCACCTCCAACTGTAATACTGTGTATCTTATTATAGTGCTATATATCTATATTACACATTTTAAATAACATGAATTAAATTTTTGTGTCTTCTAAAATATTTTTAATAAGCTACTATTAACAAAATTTTTAGATATTTGAAATCTGAGGAAGATTGTCAGCATATATAAAATTTCTGAATATATATATATATATATATATATATATATATATATATATATATATATATATATTTGTAATTAAGTCATTAGATGAGTTTAGTTTATAAAAATTATTTCAAATATCACTGGGCTGCACTGAAGCGATAACACAGATTGTGCATTAGCATCAGACGGCAAATGTAACAGGGGCAAGTATCATCGGGGCTATATTACGTTATATATATATATATATATATATATATATATATATATATATATATATATATATATATATATATATATATATAACGCAATATAGCGTGACCATCTCAATGATCTTTAGAGTGACCAAAAAATTGATGAAAAATTCATTTTTGCAAGGTCATAGCTTTAGCGTTTAGACAGGTTTAGTCCTGAATAACTTTGCGATTTCTTAATATGTTATGTTGAAAAATAAATTTACTTTCTTCAAAATCCTGGTACACGATAAACCGACTGCATCTCCATATACCAGCGGTCGCGAAACTACGGCCCGCGGGCCGTAGGTAGGTCCGAAGATTTTGTTCCTACCTATTTTTCATTATATATTAATGCAATGCATATTAATATTCAAACAATATTTTAATAATATTTTTCGTCCGACACCCCATCTGGCCGCATCCTCAAAAAGTTAGGAGATCCGCGCCATAGACGAAATCTCAACGTTTATTACGTTTGTATACTTTTTTTATTCATACAAGGATTATTTGGACATAAAGGCAATTCGGATCCCAATTTAAAATCTAGTTTACTTACTCTAGTTAACAAAAAATATGCAAAGTATTTATTTAGAATAAAAACAGTTAAAAATAGTACCAACTATTATGTTAGCAGTGTTATTAAAAGCTCTGTTTATATATTCCAAGAAATCTTACGTACATTACAAATGTTGCACGATCTTGAAAAAGAAGTGGAATATTAAAAAATATCGTAAGTTCAAAATACCTTTATGAATTTAAGCTTATATCAACATTTAATTTACATAATTTCAGTGATATTAAAAATGAATTAGTTTTATAATTATTTTTATATATGATAAATATAAGTTATAGATAAATGTAATGTTCTAAATATGAGTCTAATAAAAAATTGTTTTAAACAATAACATGGAACTGCGACTTCAATTACAATTGAACTGAACTAATTTATGATAAATGCAATAAATGGGCCCCTGTGACTTTTGCCGCCTGATGCTAATGCACAATCTGTGTTATCGCTTCAGTGCAGCCCAGTGATATTTGAAAGAATTTTTATTTTAGCCCTTAAAATAGTTTTTTAATTTTGCGTCTATAATGAAGTCATTAAAGCACTCACATGTGTGCGTTAATGGCTCACCGAGTGCGATACAATTTTCTCAATATGTATAGGCGGTTTTTTTTTATTAAGGAATGGCATAAAAGGGCGCAAAATAGAAAAAATGTATAAAAAACTCGTTCATAAGGTGTTTTTCGCACTTGTCCATCTAATCATGGACGCGTGCTGAAAAATTTCGCTTACTGTACTCGTTCTTTAATATACTATTATGAAATTTAATTTAATCAAATAAAATAATTATATAAAAAATATCTGGAATGAGCTATTAGGTCGTAAACGACCACTAAGAAAGGAGTTTTGGAAATTTATTTTCTAATGGCGTGAGAAGGGGAGCCAACGTTTTTTTATTGTGATGTCTATATCTCAGAAACGCAAAATGTTACTGATGTGAACTTTGGTATTAAGATTCGTTTTTAAAAATAAAGAGATACTTGTTTCACATTTTTTTGAAAATATGATTAAAGGTGTTGAAAATTGGGGGTTAAATATTTTTCTAATCTATATCTCTGAAACCGAATATTATGATAACCGCTACAATAGTAAAAATGTGCAGTTAGATTCCTCTTACCAAATAGAGAAAAACGGGTTCTATCATTTTTCGAAAATCTAGCTAAGGGGGCTGCAAATACGGGATACTTATATCTCAAAAACTGGATATGTCAGAGATGTGAAAATTGGTATTTAAATTCTTCTTTAAAAATGGAGAAATGTTTGTACTGCCATTTACCAAAAATTTAGTTAAAAGAGGTAGAAAAGAATTACAACTGTACAAGAAAAGTACAAGAACATATCGTTGATATATATATATATATATATATATATATATATATATATATATAGATATATATATATATATATATATATATATATATATATATATATATATATATATATATATATATATATATATACAGCGAGGTTCCTACAGCCTTTGCCGCATCCCGCACTTTTTTTCCACCTCTCCTTATCTCTCCAGCCATCTTCTTCTATGGCTCTATCTTTAATGGTTTCCATAATACCATCTATCCATTTTATTGCTGGTCTGCCTCTTCTTCTCCTTGCTCTTGGTAAATATTGGAATGCTATTTTTGGCCATCTTTCTCCAGTCATCCTTTGCATGTGTCCATACCACTTTAATTGACGTGTTTCTATGTCGTCTGTAGTGCCATAGACTCTCTTCGTCTGTCTTCTTATATGTTCATTTCTTACACGATCTAGTTTGGACGTTTGACAAGCTCTTCGTAGAAAGTCCATTTCTACTACTTCTATACTTTTTTTATCCCTTTGTGAAACTTGCCAACATTCTGAACCATAAGTTGTTATTGGTTCTACAATAGATTTGTGTACCCTCATTTTTGTTTTTAGTTTAATTTCATTTGACCATAGCATTGAATTGAATGACAAGCAGATAGCCTTTTTCCCTTGTCCAAGTCTATTTTCTATATCCTTTTTTGTTGTTCCTTCTTCTGAGATGATAGTTCCTAAATATTTGTATGCCCTACATTTTTTAATCTTTCTTAACTCTAGTTCTGGGTCTTCTCCTTCTTCCCCGACACGAAGATATTCTGTTTTTGAAATATTCATGTTTAAACCCCATTCCGAATACTCTTCTTTCAATTTTCTTAACATTTAATCTATATCTCTTTCATCACTTGCTATTATCACTTGGTCGTCAGCAAATAGCAGGCTTGTCAAACAATGTTCACCTGTTCTTATTCACATTCCTGCGGTTTTTCTTCTCCAGTTTGTTAGTGCTTCTTGTATGTATATTTTAAAAAATGTAGGAGACAGGCTGCAGCCTTGTCTTAATTATTTCGTTGCACGGAAAGGCCGCGATATAACGTTTTCTATCTTGACTGCACTTTTTGAGTCGATATATATATTTCTGATTGCCCGACAGTATTTATCCCAATCCTCGTCAATGCTTCAAAAAGCTTTTTCCAGGGTACCGTATCGAAAGCTTTCTCCAAGTCGATAAATAATAGGTGGTCCAAGGTCCAAGTCGATAGGTGTGTGGGTAGATTTCTATCTTTCCGCTTTTCTATAATTTGTTGAATAACAAATATATGTTGTCAATGCATGATCTCCCGGCTCGGAAGCCACTTTGCTCCTCTACTTCTTTGATGCTGCTTTCAATTCTTTTTTTTAGTATCCGGCCGTACAACCTCCCAAGCGCACTAGTTACGCTGATCCCTCTATAGTTACTACATTGTCTTTTGTCTCCTTTTTTATATATTGAGCTCATATGAGCAATATTCCAATCTTTTGGAATGTTGTCGCCTACTATTAGACATTTGTTGAAGATCTTGGCTATCAGCTCTAGTAATAATTCTGGTCCATTTTTAACTAGTTCAATTGGGATATTTCCTGGCCCTGCAGCCTTCTTATTTTTAGATTCTTTTAGGGCTTCCTTTATTTCTTTTATCGTTATCGCATTTACTTCTTCATTTGTGGGTGTCTCTATGTCCAGGTTATCAATGTGGAACTCTTTTCTCTTTTCTGTTAGCAGTTCTTTGTAATATGTTTCCCACTCCTCCATTCTTATTAGTTCAATTTTATTTACTTGCCCTTCTTTTCTAATATGTTTGATTGCCTTCCACGCTTCCGAAACCTTTGTTCCTCCCATGCACCTCTCTATCTCCTCGCATTTTTTTTCCCAAATCTCATTTTTCCTTTTTGTTACAAGTTTTTTAACTTCTCTATTCCAGTGTGCATAGATCGTTCTATCTTCTATTTTTTTAGATTGTAGCCAAGTTTGATAAGCTTTCTTTTTAATTTCTGCTAGTCTTTCTATTTCTTCACACCACCACTCTTTATTTTTAAAATGCCTTTCTTGTGGTCCTATAGCTTCGTTCGCTGCTTGGTGCATACAGTTCCTTAGGTATTGATATAGTTGATTCGCTGTTGTGTTTCCGTATTGCACTTTAGCCAGCATGGCAGTTAATCTTAGTTTGTACAAAAAATTTGTAGATTCGTTGCCGAAACTCTCTAGATTGTATATGATTTCATTCGTGTTTTTTCCTAAGATGTCGTTTTTACTAGTTTTGTCCGTATTAGTTTTCCTATAATTTATTAGGACTGTTGCTACCAATAGGTGGTGTTCCGATCCGCATTCCGTTCCTCGATACACCCTTACGTCAGTGGTTGTTATTTTTGTGTTTTGTTTTTGTATAATGTAATCGATTATCGATCTTAGTCCTTTTGTGGGTTGGGTCCACGTGTATTTATGTATATATTTGTGGGAGAAGAAACCATTCATTATCTTTAGAGACATATTCTGACATAGTTGTGTTAGACGTTTCAGTTTGTTCTCCATATCTACCTATTACCGGGTTGTTTCCTTCTCTCCCTGTACGGGCATTTAGGTCTCCCAAGATAAGTATTTCTCGATTTCCTTTTATATCAGATATTATTCGGAATAGTTTTTTGTAGAACATATCTCTAGTGACAATGTCTGCATCCTCGTTATGAGCGTATACTCCTATTATAACTATATTCTGTCCATGTTTTTTAATTTCCATTTTTATTATTTGTTCGTCAATTTCTTCATGGTCTTTAATGTATTTTTTATATTTTCTGTGTATTGCTATTGCTACTCCTCTCTTTGCTCTTGTGTCGTTTTTAACTCCACTATAAACATGTATATATTCCCTACCATCTCGACTCCATTCCCTTTTTTTTTAGTTTCTGTAAGCACACAGACATCCAGTCTCATTTTGTTTAATTCTTGGAATACTTCTGTTTTCTTTGTTCGTAATGCTTGTATGTTCCAGGTCGCCATTCTCATAGTCAATTTTCTTTGCCTAGTTTGTTGTATTTTATGTCCATCATTGTTCCGAGGCGGATTTTTGAAGTTTTTAACATTTTTTCCTTTTTCTGAATGATGAGGTGTTGGCCCATCGATTCAACCCTCTAGCTTGAAGGACCAGGATTTTCTGTTAGGGTTTTCTCCCTTAGCCACTTTTGTTCCGGTTTTCAGGCGCCGGAAACTCGCCATTTACCCCCTTCCGTCTGCTACACCACGCACATCCATTGTACGCGATGCACTCAGAGGCCACGACGAGTACGTGGAAGTGGGATTTGCTGGATTTGTCCTTTTTGGGACTGTGGGCGTTTCCCAGAGTATTGTTGTAGCAGGAATAGTGGCACTTTCTGCTACCCCTGAGACCCATACCAGCCATTTAGCCTCCGTTGCTGTATTGCATATCGTTGATACTATTGGTAAAACCATACTACATTATAGATAATCCTATAACCTCAATAAAGTCGGAACACAGCCTGAATATATAAATATATTCAACCTTCCAGGACCTCTATACTATTGTTGAGTCTTTTTAGGACTACCAAAAATAAATCTCATGTGAAATTTGCCAGTTATTTACTAGTTTTCAGTCCATAACTTTTCAGCTCATGAGCTTTAAAATCCGTCCAGCTTTGCTTGATGTCCACTTTTAGTCCACGCGGCACCCATTTATCCTGCTTTTTACTTTTGTATAATTAGTCTCAAATGTCGAATGCGTTCTTCTACCACCTCTTTCTCATCATTAAGACTTTTTTTAACCAATTTTGGGCAATATATTGATAGTATGGAAATCATATCTTTTCCAAGAAGAAATTTGATATGTCGAGAAGTTGCTTTCGTTTCTTAAATTAAGGCTCAGATAACAAATTTTATATTACACCTATTTTGCACCAACCTTATGTAAAGAAAATGTGGCGAATTAAATATTATTACTATAAAGAATAGTTTAGAGTAGGCAAATACCATAGCTTAAATTATTCATTTATGGTTATATTCTTTTTATACAAAACATATTGCGTGAATAGGATGGTTGCGACAGTTACTACGTGGTAATTCATATTTGCATTGAATTGAAAAATTCACTATGTTTTTCCATTGCTTTGTTTTGAAAACATAGTGAATTTTTCAATTCAAAACATTTTCGGTTAAAACATTATTAAGCAAAATCCTGCATGCAGGCAAATCCTCCAAAGTTTGGACCGTGTCAGAGCGATATTCTACATAAGTTTTGTAGGTTTGTGTTAAAGTAAAAACCAATTATTTTCATATTTGATACTGCGTGTATCGTATTTATATGAATTCTTAGTAATTTCGAATGTTACTATACCAAAATAGCGCTGTTTCATCAAAAACATATGTAAAAGTAAAGCTATATTCAAAAATCTAAACTTTATACGAAAGTGCGAGTAGCTAGAGCCTTTCCATAAGAAATAAATATATAATCGCTATTTGTTCAACAATGGTTCCATCATATACTATTTGCTTAGAAAAATGACATTTAAATATAAATGAGTATTAGAAAGCTATTATTATACATAGTATTTACGTAATTAAAACTTATGTGTCCGAAATAACAATTTTCTTGTGATAAAGAGGTTTGTACCAGTTTATGAAGCTGACAATTTGTTCTCATTAACGCACCTTGTATAAAGTTGCTGATACAAGCTTTTATAGTATTACATGTACATTGTTACATACTTGCTCAACGTTACTTGCACAAGTCTTAAAGTACGCGTCAATGGGAATAAGTTTCCAAAATATTATTGATGTAATTCTGATAAAAAAATCTGTGCAACATTTTTAACTTGTACAAATATTAAACAATGGGCTGTGGTTTTTTCTTTAGTTTATTTGCTATACTATATATTACATATCTGAGTATTTACGACTTCCTGTGCACAGCTACAAAGAAAACATGACTTGTGGTTAATTATGTTTCTGCATTTGTGCAAATAAAAATCTTAAAATTATTTGTAAAAATTACTATATATGGAACAGAATAATAAATCTCTTAAATTAGAAGTGATTTTTTTCAGTTAGGTGCAACAGTCTGCAACAAAATATGTAATGAATGTATTCTATAATATTATGTAAAATAATATAAAGATAATTAAAAGTGTCGTGTTGAAAAAATAGCGGGCTCTTTTCAGTCATATGCGCCATAAAAGTATTTATAAATACGAAAGGGGGTGTCGCGGTCCGCGAGTCGATCACCAGAGCGAGTCGGCATCTGCTGCCCTCGCATATGACGCTATTTGACCCCCGAACTGGCTGCCCCCCATAGTTAGTATCAATTGTCTTTAATAGACGTTAGAATGTTCAACAAATTAAGGGTGAAAGTACTCACTCACCTAGAACCGCGCCATTTTAACAGGTTAATATGTTCATGTTTATTACGAACGTAAGTGCACTAATGATCTTGTCATGAATAAAACAATTGACAGGTCAATTTTTTTATTACACGAAAAGCGTTTTTTGTAAAAAGGGATATTACGTAAGTTCTTTTAAGATTCTATTGTGACGCGATTATCTTCTTTTCATCCTAGAAATGTAAATTGTCAAAGTACAAGTTTTCCACTAAGAAGATCAAAATCGATTTAGGCATTTATTACTTTTCAGATTTGCATACAGAAAATTAAAAATACTTCAGAGAACATCTTATTGTATGTTTCTCAAAAACCGAAATTTTGGGAACGCAAAGTACAGGCTTTTGGACACTATAGTTGCAAAATAACGTTAATTTATAACTGCACTAAGCTTATAACCGCACTAAAATTTTGCATTGTCACCATACTAATAGTATTAAGTTTGACATATTACTTTGACATATTAACAACATTTCAACTAATTGAATATGATATTTATACGTATATATTATATAATATGATAAGATTTTTGAAAAAATAATTAAATTAATACAAATTGAGGAACTACATTATTATGATTATATATTAATCATATATTACGTTGTGTTTTTTATGAGAATATAAATTAAAATAAAAAGTTTGAAGTATCTTCTGTTAGGGTTATTAAAACCCTAACAGAAAATCCTGGTCCTTCAAGCTAGAGGGTTGAATCGATGGGCCAACACCTCATCATTCGGAAAAAGGAAAAAATGTTAAAAACTTCAAAAATCCGCCTCGGAACAATGATGGACATAAAATACAACGAACTAGGCAAAGAAAATTGACTATGAGAATGACGACCTGGAACATACAAGCATTACGAACAAAGAAAACAGAAGTATTCCAAGAATTAAACAAAATGAGACTGGATGTCTGTGTGCTTACAGAAACTAAAAAAAAGGGAATGGAGTCGAGATGGTAGGGAATATATACATGTTTATAGTGGAGTTAAAAAGGGCACAAGAGCAAAGAGAGGAGTAGCAATAGCAATACACAGAAAATATGAAAAATACATTAAAGACCATGAAGAAATTGACGAACAAATAATAAAAATGGAAATTAAAAAACATGGACAGAATATATCTATCGAAGTAGTTGAAATGTTATTAATATGTCAAAGTAATATGTCAACCGTAATATAAGTAGTTTGGTGACAATGCATAATTTTAGTGCAGTTATAAATTAACCTTATTTTGCAACCGTAGTGTCCAAAATCCAATCAAACAATATTATATAAATATATATATATATATATATATATATATATATATATATATATATATATATATATATATATATGTATATATGTATATATATATATATATATATATATATATATATATATATATATATATATATATTATTACCAAAAATAAAATATCTTCAGTTAAAAGATGTTTGATGTATAATACTTTTACACTTCATCTACTTTAAAAAGGATGCTAGAAAAGATAAACTAATGTAAGATTAGTTAATAAACAAAAAATATTACTTTAAAACAATATTCTACACTGGCATAAATATATCAATAATTTATATTGCTTTTTTATAATAACCAATCATAAAAGGCCCTACAACTACTTTTTCTGTAAACTGTTTTATTATATAAAAGAAAATTTCTTGAAATTGGAAACGTTTTCGTGGCTATTTATAATAGCATAAATGCATTCTCTGTTTATAAATCACCAAATTTTAAAGAGGACATATTAAAATTCGGGACAACGTAGGTTGAACCTACCAAAATCTATTACGATTTAAAGAATTTTTCCACAGAATACAACAAAATGTACTTACATAACATACAAAATTGATGTACTCTTTAAATTACACCAAATAGTTTGCTTAAATTGAATATTAGAGAAAGGGTATTTTTAAGGTTAATATTGATTTAAAAACAGTCATGAATAATTTATAAAATGCTGATTTGCATTGTTCTCAAAAGGAGTTCTCAAAAGGCATTCAACAACTGCGTTCCGCATTATATAGATTTTGAAATCCAAAAACTAGCTTTTTGATGAATGCTAAATATAAATGTTAAAGCTTTAAGACTTTAGAAAAAGTATCTATCGGAGAATAATCACAAAACCATAACACTGATATCACTCTTGACAGATTTACAAACAATCTTGACAAATTAAAAAAAAATGTCTTTAAAAAACATTTACAGTTTGCAGCAAATATATTTATAATATTATCTAATCAAATTATTTGTAACTTATATTTTATAACGGAACTGTAACTATTTATAATATATTATTCCACTTTTAACAAAATATATTTCTGAATTTACTCAATAAAGTTGGCGATTTTATTATCAGAACAATTATGAGATAACCGATAACGTGGGAAAATATATAATATAATATTTGATCTTTTTGTGCAATGAGACATATTTGCTATATAGGAGCAATATAGGTAAGTATCAATAATTTAAGTGAAATAACAATATATATATATATATATATATATATATATATATATATATATATATATATATATATATACATTTCAAAATTCATTAAAGAGATTTAAAATTTAAATAAGAAAAGTGATAGAAGTTATGTTGGCATTATTGAACATAAAAATGTGTAGCAAACTTCGTATTTTAATTAAAAAAAAGTATGTTAAAAATAGATAAAAAAAAAATTAAAAAACCGGTATATTTTAAAACAGTCGGTTTTTAATAAGATAGTATCAATTAGAAAATCTGGCTATACTTAGTTTTACAGTTTTATTCAGATTTTTTGTAAAAATTAGGATTGTATATTCAGAAAAAAAAAATTCGGTCTATTTAAAAAAGATTTCATTTCAAATTGAGCAAGAAAATATATTACAATTGAAATGATAACAAGTCTTGAAACTTCAAACAAAAAATCACAATTTTTTTACCATTAAGTGTGAGTTAAATGGTGTAAAATTATAATTTCCAATTAGAAACTGGAAGAAAAAAAAACTAGTTTGAAACCCTCCAATTGGCCAAAAAATAAAGTAAATTCTTTCAAAAACCTGGTCAACATTTCCGGGTCGTTGAGTTTACAAAGAATTTTGCATCCCATAGAAAATGATGTACGGAAGATTTCGCACATGGACCCAATTGTTCCTTTAAGTATTCCCATACGGAAGACTTCCTAGATTATTCTCACGGACTATCCCCTAAGTAATCTGTATCAGACAGATTACTCAGTGGTGGAATGCTCAGCTTCCTTATAATAAAAAAAAATCACCCTAGTTTAACAATTGGAACAATCCTAGTTGTCTTGTCAAGGCTTACATCAAATTTTGTAATAGATTTTAGTTCGTATTTTTTGTCTGCTAAATTAATGCGCAATTTGCATTTAATTAGATAAAATTGTTATCACATCCTACTCTTATAAAATACATAATTATAAAAGAACATGTATTAAAAAAAACTTAAATAAAATAAATTTTAAAAATCCGCTTAATAATTATTTAATGTTTCCTTGTTTTAACAAAAAGAAGTAGAAGAAGAAGAATCTTGGAGGTTTAGTTTATCCTTACTAATTAGAGGCAAAGAACTAATATGCCAAGAAGGAAGGTCGTTAGCCTTTTATTCCTATATAGTCAACACAGTTTTCTCTATCTTCTTAATGAACCAAAATAATAAATAGAAAAGTTAAAATAGTAAACTATTTAATAAATAAATAGTAAGGTTTTTAATTTGTTAGATATTTGATTATTATACAAAAAGTGAATGATCTGAAAGATTTCTCAACGGCGTTTTTTTTATCCTTTTGTAACAAATTTCCAAAACGTATAATGCTCCAAATATCTACACTGTAATAAGAAACCGATGAACATGCATTTTGTAACAAAAACACAAACATTCCTTTCATTTTATCGCTCAGAGCTTTTTGCCATGTTGCTATAATAGGAAATTCATTACTGATTTCAATTGCTGTTGCATGTTAAAGGTATGCAGGTTAAAGGTATTAAAGGTATATATTTTTCTCAAGAGCAAAAAGTAGCTGTCAAAACAGGTGATTGACGGAAATCAAAAATGCATGTATGATGTTTAGTGATTCTCAATATTCTTTTTCATTCTCTTCTTGGCAAGATATTCTCGAAGATTGCTTGCCATGATTCTAATTATTTTGTAGTTCTGGAATGTAAATTGCAAAAATAATAAAATGTTCTCAACTGTGTTGTTTCTCGACAGATTTATTTGGTTCTAAATTTTAAAATTAATAATATAGTATATTATTACATTAATGACTAATTTTGTTGAAATATTGAAAAATAATATTTAAAACCTGATTTAATTTTGGAATTAATAGATATATTTATATATATTGAAACATTTTCAAATTTAAGATGGTTGAATTTTATAAAGATTAACATTTCTTTCGTTTCCATTCTAACATATAGGTAAAAATATAGAGGAACAAAAATCCGTATAATAAAAAATGTATTCATTTGTAAGCTAGGTTCAAGTGTAAAGAATTAATATTATATAATATTATTATAATATACATTAATATAATATTAATATACATGGTGCTTCTAAATTTCAAAACTGACAATTTCAAGTTGCACCTTTTAAAATTGATTGTAGTTTTGAAATTTTAAACATAGAATTTGTCAAAAAATCTGTATTGCAATTTTTTATTCACATTATTTATTTTTAATGTTAATGAAATTAACATTATTTCAAAAAAAAAAAAAAAAATGTTTCGTAAACATAAATATGTTTAGCAGGTTTTAATTTATTTTTTTATTTACTTGGTGTTTAGGAGTATATCTTAGTTAATATATATATATATATATATATATATATATATATATATATATATATATATATATACAAGATATGAAAGTTACTAAAAAGTAAAATTCGGATAACGTGCGTAGCACAAACCGCATAACCGCATATATATATATATATATATATATATACATATATATATATATATATATATATATATATATATATATATATATATATATATATATATATATATATATGAATGAAAAGTTAAAATCGATATCAGTGTTATGGTTTTTGTAAAAATGTTGTTTTGCTTCTCTATGTTCTGCTGCTGATTTTTTTAACCAAACTGAGTTAGCGAAAATGGTTTGTGAGTTTCGGTGTGTATCATTTCTGGCGCCCTTGTCATAAACAACCCCTAAGCAAGGGCTCGGCCTACCACGAGAGTGGGGCAGAAGTGGAAGGGCTTGGGAATATATATAGAATCAAGCGCACCTTAGAGTCAGTTAGCTGTTCAATGCAATAAGCAGTAGTTAGTTAGCTCTCTCTCGTATATTATCGCGCCGTTGTGAACTCGATGTGCTCAACTTACTAGGAATATTAAATACGTTTAGTGCTCTTTACTCGCCAATAAAAACAAAAACTGTGTGCAAAACATGTTTTGGGATTCTATGACTGATTCTTGTGGAACTTGCCAATCTTCAAGGTAAATATCTCGCTGACAAAAATGCATAAACAAAAAGCAGGTGCAATTTTTTGTTCCAAGATATTAAAGAGGAAAAAAGTTATTAAAAGGCTCTCGCTCGCTATCAGCTGTATAATTTAGTCTAGTACGAACGTTCGAGCGCCGTGCAGCATGTGCCTAAAAACATATTTTTTTCTGAAACTTGAGTTTAGTGCATTCAAACATTACTGGAAATAATTAGATTCACATTTTTTAACAATTATTCATCAAAATTTGGCGCGAATAGTAAGTTGACCCATAGCAGGTAGCCGCATCGAAAATTCGTTATAACTCATTAATATTTATTGGGTTTAATTGCACAAATTTTATATTTGGATGAAAATACGAATTGCAGAGCCATCCATACATACAGTTTGCGTAATATATACTCTTATTGTTGATAACGGGTTGACGACCTTGCTTTAATCACCTTTATTAATTATGTATCTCATTATTTCAGAAATAAAACCGAACAGTGCTGCGGTGTTTTTCCAATGGAAGACTCCTTCATGGATAAAGAAAACATGCCAAGAGGATTCGGAAGCCCCAGGTCAAAATTCGACTCTGATGTGTCTCTTTACGAGAGCAACAGCCCGGCCCGTATGTCGTGTGATGGCTCACCCGCGCATTGCTCTTTTATCCTGAGACGTCCATTGGAAGATCACGATAATAATTCTCAAGATTCTGGATATAGCGCGTGTGAGTCCAATAAATTCTCATCGCCAAAAAGCAGAGGATTATCTTTCGGCTCGCTAACATCTATCGACGAAGCTTTTTTGGATATCTCTGAACTGGACCCAGAAAACGAAAATACTACACTACCAGGAGATTTCAATAAATTGATTACTGGACCTTTGGCTATCAAAGAAGCTTTACCTATGAAAGAAAAGAGGTCTCCTGAGATGATGATGGCACGCCCTCCTCTGCGTAGAGCTTTGTCTATGATTACAAATGGCAATGCACCAAGCGCTACTCGTGTTCGTTCTTGCTTATTTAGGGGAAGTGAGGAGTTGGAAATTCGCAATTTCAAGAGGCCTGAGCCTCCAAATGATTTGCAAAGTCCACTTAATACAAAGAAGAGGCGCATGTTACATATTGATCAAGCTATTCAACGCATACCGGCCAAGCCAATCTTCCAACGCAGCATCTCAGCTACGGAAGACAGCATTAAATCTGCTCTCCAACGGTCAACAACCGAACCTGATCTTATTGGAGATTTTACCAAAGCCTTCACCCTACCACTTATCCCTGGACGTCATCAAGATTTAAAATCAATCACACCAAGCACATTAGCTAGACTCATGCTAGGCGAATTTAACGACACCGTCTCGTCCTTCAAGGTGATCGACTGCAGGTATCCCTACGAGTACGACGGTGGACACATCAGCGGTGCTCAAAATATCTACACTAAACAACAAGTATTAGATACATTATTAAGCAACAAAACCAAAAGTGTACAGCCAGAAGCTTCAGACATCCATAAAAGGCAAATCCTTGTTTTCCATTGCGAATTCTCCAGCGAACGTGGACCTAACCTGTAAGAATCTTATATTAATATTTCAATCCAATTTTTAAAAAAGAAATTTTTCAGTTATAATTGTTTTACTAATTATTTCGTTTTTTTCGGTGCAGATCGCGTTATTTACGTAACATCGATAGAAGCCATAATAAGGATTTCTATCCATTCTTGCATTACCCTGAAGTTTATTTATTGGATGGGGGATACAAGAATTTCCATGAGAATTTTTCCCATATGTGCGCGCCAATTGGATACCTACCCATGTTGCACCCTGATTATGAAAACGATTTGCGGCACTTTAGGGCTAAGTCGAAGACATGGAATGCGGATACGAAATCGAAATCAAGGTCTTTTAAACGGCTTTAATTTTACTATCTAACAGTCTATGGCGGGACTGTTTAATATATACCCAGTTCTAGTACAAATAATCGTAGGATTAAGTCGAGGGTATGAATCCTCTGTATATATTGTAAATAATTTTGTCTGACAAAGTTTTATATTTTCTAAATATGTGCTTGGGCACATTAGGATAATTGGGAGACCTAGTCCCCTTAGTATATAAGAGAGAGCCTATATAGCTGGTTGCCCTTGCAAGGGCGGGATTGGCCATTCGCAATGCTTGTTACACCAAAGGTTATATATTTTTAATCAGTGTCTGCTTGATGCAGTCTTTCCTGTGCAATCCGAGATAGATATATTTGATCTGGACTCGCTTTTGCTATATGCTCTGGTTATGATAAGACTTTTTAGTTTATTGTTTTGTTATATTACATTTTATTTTATTATTTCAGTATTTTTTTCGACTATTAGTTTGTTTCCTGGTGTTATGTGCACTACGCAAATTTAATGTTCGGGTGGTCGTCAAAGATCGAGGAGACTAGAGTACTTTAATTTAATTTTTTAATACAATTTTTTATTTGAATTAACTATTTTATTGTGATGTTTAGACTGATACTTCCTCGATCCTTGCAATAATTTATGTTTTAATTTTTTATCTTTATTTTTTTGTTCTTTTTTGAGTGATACTTATAGCTATGATATAAAATATTGCTAAAATTCTTTATTTTCAACAATTACTAATAATAAATTTTACAATTATACGTTTCCAAAATCATAATATTTTTCTAAAAACTTTGGAATGAAGGAAATAAAAAAGAAACAATGTAAATAATTCTTGTATTGTATATATATATATATATATATATATATATATATATATATATATATATATATATATATATATATATATATATATATATAATATTGTAAATATTTTCTGATTGTTTTGGGGTTTCGCCTTGTTCGTCTAGTCCCCTCCGACTAGTCTCTTCTATTTTGTGTCTACCTATAAGTCTGTCAAGAAATCCATTATTTAAAAAATATAATATCTAAAAATATTAATTCGATTCCGAAAATATTTGGTAGATAATACTTGGAAGAAATAAAATATTTTGGATAAATTTTATATAAGAGCATAGTTGTATCAAATTTAAATTAATGTATATTATAAATATTTATACAATAAATTATTATTATAATTTGAAAATTTACGAGAATATATTATCGTTTCATTACTTTAATCCTAATTCTATGTATCATATATTTTGCAATTTATTAATCACTAAATTAAAACTATTAAATTTTTATTTTCATTCACATTTTAACATTCCGATATTTATAGTATCTTCTTTGTTAAGCGTTTATAGTGTTTATTACTAATAAAGAGTTGCGGTTTTCTCTTAATATCCTTAATCCTAAAATGCTTGCGAAGGTTGTTTAATACTTCTTATCTTTCCCTTCAATGATTGCAACCTATATTATTTTATAAAATCCTCTGTAATCCTCTAAACCTAATCTTCGATTAATATTTCCAACGTAATTTTCCTGTTTCTCCTAATTCCATTGTTTGACAACATTAAAGAAAAAAGTAAAAAATCAAGCAAAAGGTGCATGATAGACTATAATACAAAAAAATTAACGTAGACGAAACAGTATTTAATAAAAGTTTTTATGAAATAAAAGAGATTTACTAGATTGAAATTATGAGATTTATCTTTTATTTCTATTAAAAATTACTATTTCAATAACAGGACACCGTATTAGAAATTGTTGCAATGTATATTAACTATTATATAAAATAGTTTGATTTACACAATCTTTGCTAACTTTTATATCTTTTTGCCGAATTATCATAAAATCTGGTTGTAATTTCATTATTCTCTATTGAAATATTCGCCTTTCTGATTATACACGAACAAGACAGCAAAGAAACATAAAGAATGAATATTTATACACTTTCGTGTATTTCGAAATAGAATAAATTTCAAAAACAGAAACAATAAAAATGTTTATAAAAATAAAAGCAAACAAGGAAGGCGAGAGAGGGGTAGTCTGTTATATTTAAACTAGCTATCCTAAGAACTGAAATCTGAACATATTACAACAGTAATCATTTATTTATTAATTTTATCATGTCATATTTATCGTAATATTATATAATAATAATTTTAGCTTTGAAGTCATGTGAGAAGTAGCAACAAATTATAAAAAACAAGAGTTATAAGAAGCAAAAAAAACAATTATTAATTAAAGAAAATTTGAAAATTTTCAAAATAAGAAATAGTAGTTTTGTGGTATATATCGCTATTTACATTTTAAAAGTTAAAAAAATAATATGTATTGCTTAGATAATTATACAGCACCACCTAGTTTTAAGAAGATATATTGCATTAATACTTTGTGCATGCAAAACTAAATCTATATTTCCTATTTTAGCGCCATCTCTTTGACTGATTGGTGATGGAAAAGTATTTTTAAATAATTCCTTGAAAGTAACAAAGATTTCTTCTGGTTTTATTAATCGATTGTAAAATTAATGGTGGGATAGAGGTCATTATTATTTATGATCCTATGACCCAACGTATATTACCTCTTATATAAAATAGTTTGATTTGCACAATCTTTGCTAACTTTTATATCTTTTTGTCGAATTATCATAAAATCTGGTTGTAATTTTATTATTCTCTATTGAAATATTCGCCTTTCTGATTATACACGAACAAGACAACAAAGAAACATAAAGAAAGAATATTTTTACACTTTCGTGAATTTCGAAATAGAATAAATTTTAAAAACAGAAACAATAAAAATGTTTATAAAAATAAAAGCAAACAAGGAAGGCGAGAGAGGGGTAGTCTGTTTTATTTAAACTAGCTATCCTAAGAACAGAAATCTGAACATATTACGACAGTAATAATTTATTTATTAATTTTATCATTTCATATTTATCGTAATATTATATAATAATAATTTTAGCTTTGAAGTCATCTAAGAAGTAGCAACAAAATATAAAAAACAAGAGTTATAAGAACCAAAAAAAAACAATTATTAATTAAAGCAAATTTGAAAATTTTAAAAATAAGAAAAAGTATGTTTTGTGTGTTTTGTGGTTTATATTGCTATTTACTTTTTAAAAGTTTAAAAAATAATATGTTTTGCCTAGATAATTAAACAGCACTACCTAGTTTTAAGAAGATATATTGAATTAATACTTTGTGCTTGCAAAACTAAATCTATATTTCCTATTTTAGCGCCATCTCTTTGACTGATTGGTAATGGAAAAGTATTTTTAAATAATTCTCTGAAAGTAACAAAGATTTCTTCTAGTTTTATTAATCGATTGTAAAATTTATGGTGGGATAGAGGTCATTATTATTTATGATCCTATGACCTAATGTATATTAACTATAATATAAAATAGTTTGATTTGCACAATCTTTGCTAACTTTTATATCTTTTTGTCGAATTATCATAAAATCTGGTTGTAATTTTATTATTCTCTATTGAAATATTCGCCTTTCTGATTATACGCGAAAAAGACAACAAAGAAACATAAAGAAAGAATATTTATACACTTTCGTGTATTTCGAAATAGAATAAATTTCAAAAACAGAAACAATAAAAATGTTTATAAAAATAAAAGCAAACAAGGAAGGCGAGAGAGGGGTAGTCTGTTATATTTAAACTAGCTATCCTAAGAACAGAAATCTGAACATATTACAACAGTAATAATTTATTTATTAATTTTATCATTTCATATTTATCGTAATATTATATAATAATAATTTTAGCTGTGAAGTCATGTAAGAAGTAGCAACAAAATATAAAAAACAAGAGTTATAAGAAACAAACAAAAAAAAAATTATTAATTAAAGAAAATTTGAAAATTTTCAAAATAAGAAAAAGTATGTTTTGTGTGTTTTGTGGTTTATATCGCTATTTACTTTTTAAAAGTTTAAAAAATAATATGTATTGCTTAGATAATTAAACAGCACCACCTAGTTTTAAGAAGATATATTGAATTAATACTTTGTGCTTGCAAAACTAAATTTATATTTCTTATTTTAGCGCCATCTCTTTGACTGATTGGCAATGGAAAAGTATTTTTAAATAATTCTCTGAAAGTAACAAAGATTTCTTCTGGTTTTATTAATCGATTGTAAAATTTATGGTAGGATAGAGGTCATTATTATGTATGATTCTATTTAATTCTAAAATAAGTAAAATGCTTTTTTTTTCAATTATAATTTCAGCTGGTCAGAATGGCGTGCTTATAAAAAATACAAGTTTATACCATGTTACAAGTAGTAAAACATTATGTGACCCTGGCGGATAAAACTAGTGGTGCCCAAAGCAGTAACCCCAGACTTAATTAACCTTTCCGGAGCCGTGCTACAAAAAATTACGTTTCAGGCCGTCTGGAGTAACTATGATACCACACTGAAATACTATAATAACTTATAGACATAGTGTAAATTATTCATGATTGTTTGCAAAATTATGCAATGTTGTTGTTGTCCTCTAACTCCTACGCGGAGCATAGGGCCTCTACAAAGACCTTCTGACTCTATTCTGAGCGAGGCGTTTCACCTCGTTCCACGTTTCTCCTGCGATCTTTAATTCTGCGTCTATGGTCCTCCTCCACGTGTTAGCTGGACGTCCCTTTCTGCGAGAACCCTGCGGGTTCTATTGTAAGGCTTGCCTAGTGATGTTTCCTTCGTCTCTCCTCAATAGATGGCCCAACTATTTCCACTTGCGGTGTTTTATTTCTTTTTGTATCTCTTGTTGGTTTGTCAGGTGCCATAAGTCTACATTGCTTATTGTATCTGGCCAAAAAATGCGCAGTATACTTTGTAGGCATTTGTTTATGAATACCTGAAGCTTATTTACTTATGTTAAGCTTATTGTTACGGAGATTTTCCATGTTTGGCACCCGTACAGCAAGACGGATTTCACATTTCAGTTGAATATTCTTAGTTTTGTTCGTGTGGAATACAGTCTGGAGGTCCAGACCGGCCTGAGCATACCAAATACCTGTTTGGCCCTTCTTATTCGGTATGCGACATCGGTGGTGGTGCCGCCCTCATTAGTGATTATGCTTCCCAGGTACGTGAATTCATCTACATCCTCTATTTGTTCGTTATAAATGCGGAAGGCGCGGGTATTCTTCGTGGCAGCTCTAAGCGATTTGGTTTTGACAATATTTATTTTTAAACCTGCTTGGGATGCTTCTGCAGAGAGACGGTCGAGTTTGCTCTGCATGTCAGCGTGGGTGTGTGCCAAGAAACAGATATCGTCTGCGTAGTCCAGATCTTCCAGGAACGAGTTTAACGTCCATCCAATGCCCTCACTTCTTGACACCTTGGTCCATTATTAAGTCTAAAAGAATGTTAAATAGTAAGGGCGATAGTACGCAGACCTGTCTGACTCCCGAGCTGATGGTAATGTCGCTGCCCTTAGCAGTTTGGTGTTTTACATAGCAGGATGCGTCCCGGTATAGTTCCTTTACTAGGTTTATTATCTTTTCCGGTACCCCCTTTTCTTCCAGCGCTTTCCAGACTGCATTATGATAGATGCTATCAAAGGCCCTACGGAAGTCGATGAAGACCGCGTATAATGTAGACCTCCAAAATTATACAATAATACACTAATAATTCAAATATCTTCAAATATCTTTTGTTTATTGTTGAAAAACATTTTAATTTATATTTTAAATTATTATTGCCCTAACTTATTATTTCTACAGTCAGGACATAAAAATGTTTTACTTTCTTCTCTATGTATGTTGCAAATGGGTTTTTTGAATGTACTACATGATACTTAAGTCTTTCTATCCCTTGATCTAGTACAAAAACTGCATCTTCGATTTGTATAATGTTGAATCTCTCCAGCAGGATTGAATCTCTTCAGCAAAAGTAAATCTATGGCAGTGTTGGCAGTGTTGACAGTTTTGTGTAAATTTTGACTATTTTGTTTCCTGTTTACAACGTTTGGGAGTGCAAGTTCTTGTACCAAGTTTTGTAAAAAAAAGCCAGCGCCTACTTCGGTCATTTTCTAATTCACACAAACTTACTACCACAAAGCAAAGTAAAAACTAACACTAACCTAAAATGAGAATTGGTTCACATATTCAGCCGAGCGGCGACACGATTAGACATAAATTGTGTACCTAGCATTTCGATACACTACAGACCGTGCGGGGTAACAGAAGTACCCCACATAATAAAATTCAGTTTTTGGTGGAAAATTTGAAATTAAATTGATTATTTTTATTAGAAAAGGGCTTGTTAATATACTTTTTATGATTACCTGGAAGGAAAAAAATAAATAAAAAGAGTTGGAGAGATATTTAAAAAAAACTGCATCTGGGGTACCCAAAATACCCTGCTCGGCCACGGAAAGGTTAATCACGCCATTAAATTAACTCAGTTTTTCTCGATCTACTCCTGTGGCACAAACATTATAAGGTTTTAATATTTTTTGATTTGAAAATTTACTATTTATTATCCTGTGAATTATTCGATGGTCTCGGTTAGCAACATGTGTCTTAAAAACACGTAGTTAAATTTACTTGCCGCCCTAAAACGTGTTCATAAAGAGGTGCGCTGCAGACTTTCGCTTTAAATATTAATATGGTGTAGCTTTCTGAAATCCTCGAGAATCCGCTAAAGAACGAATTAAAATAATTAAGATGCACCGACGCCTAGACTTGTCTTTCTTTTTCCTCCCTTCATTCAATGCCATCACTTTCTCCCATCTTCGCCTTTCCTTCTAACCACCTTTTCGACAACGCGGCCACTTCCAACCCCATCAATAATTACAATTCTGCAATGCAACAATCCATTAAATAACTAATTTATAATATGATTATGAATAATTAATCCTACCAAAGAAATTAATCCTACCCTAAATTTAATATTGAACTCTTTGGTATTTATATAAATGAAAAAAAAATCCCGAGGGCGAATTAGAGTCATTCAATACAAAGTATCGCGAATTAACCACTACCATGAGCAACTTTACCGAAATTTATGATGATATGTGTGCCAAAATTAAAACCAAATGTAGTGAGTTTCAGGAGAAAGATTCGGGTTGGTCACTAAGGGAGATTTCCCATTTAGAAATTAATATCAATAAATATAAACCAATACGTGGGTCATCATTTATTGAATTACCGAAAGAAATTAGGGACCGGAAAGCATGTATCAATATTAGGAATGAAGACTAGTTTTGTTTTCTATGGAGTATTATATCCGCGTTACACCCTATAGATGCTAACACAGATCGTCCGGCATCATATCCTCACTTTTCTCAAATTTTAAAATATGACAGACTAGATTTCCCGCTTAAAATTAAAGACATTTCTAAATTCGAACAGACAAACAATATTAGCATTAACGTTTACGGTTTGGAATTTAATTTCAAATCTAAACAACATGACGTAGTATGACCAATTTATTACACTAATGAGATTAGGGAAAGACATGCAAATTTATTATATTTAGAAGAAGGGATTAAAGGCCATTATGTATTTATTAAAAATATTTCACGACTCGTAAGAAGTCAGATCTCATCACGTTGCGAGAAGAAATATTTATGCGATGGTTGTCTAACCTTCTTCTCAACAGAATCGACTTTTCGGCAACATAAATTGAATGACTGTAACAAGATATACACTATTATGCCGACAGAAGACTTTATAAAAGATAAGAGAGTTAATATGATGCCGGGGAATGTACTAAAATTTCAAAATTTCGATAAAAATGCAATTGATACATGTTTGCCGAACCCTGACAATAGCTATACAAATCAACACACATATATACGTACCGTACAGTTTCGCCTATAATATAAAATGTTCATTTGATGATTCATTAAGTAAATTTTTTACTTATACCGGAGAAGATTGTCCAAAATGGTTTTGCGAGAACCTCTAGCAGATGTTAAGGAATTATACAGGAAACATTTAAGCGTTATACTTCCGATGATTAAATTAACTGCACTTGAGCAAAATACATACGATACAGCCACTTCTTGTCATAACTGTAATAAATTATTACAAGTAACAGACAAAGTCGCCGATCACGTTCATTTAACGGGCAAATTTCGGGGAGCCGCCCACTCAAATTGTAATTTGAATAAAAAAAAATCTAAAATTATTCCGGTATTTTTCCATACCATATCGAATTATGATGTTCATTTGTTTATTAAAGAATTTTATATTTTATTTAGAATTATATTCATTATTCAACAAAATAAGGAAATATATATATCTATCACCAAAAATCTACCGGTCGGTGAATATGTAGATTAAAAAGGGCTACAAAATAAAATTTATTTGAAATTAAGAGTTATAGACTCATTAACATTTATGGCTAGTTCTTTGGGGAAACTAGCGAAAAATTTGAGTGACGATCAATGCATAGAGGTTTGAAAATTTTTCCCCAACAATGTACATTTTATGTTATTAAGGCAGAAAGGTGTTTTCCCATAGAAACACATGGACTCATTCGATAGGCTGACTGAGACATCTTTACCGCACAAGGACTGCTTTAGCGATTCTTTAAATATCAATATCATTACCGACAAAGAATATAATTTTGCTGAGACTGTTTGGACTACATTTAACTGTCGAAATTTAAAAGATTACTCTTACCTATATTTAAAGACTGACGTATTGCTATTGACAGATATATTCGAACAGTTTCGAAACGTATGCATCACGGCATATCAGCTTGATCCGGCCCATTATTATACGGCCACGGACTGAGCTGGGATGCAATGCTGAAAATGACTGACATAAATTTGGAACTTTTCACGGACATAGACATGCACCATTTCGTCTCCAAAGTCATTACAGGGGGTATTTGCCAAGCCTCGCTGAGATACGCTAAGGCGAATAATAAATACTTATCTGAGTATAATTCGAACCACCCTAGTACATATTTAGCGTACTGGGATGCGAATAATTTGTATGGCTGGGCACTTTCTCAACTAATGCTTTACGGTGGGTTTTAAATGGTTGACGGAGACTGAAATTTTGGACGTTGACGTGGCGAAAATGAGTGATGATTCACCTATTGGCTATTTTATCGAGGCAGACATCGAGTATCCTGAATTGCTACAGGCCTCACATAATGATTTACCATTCCTCGTTGAAAGCATGATTCCACCAAATTCAAAATTTAATAACAGAAAACTTCTTCCAAATGTAAACAACAAAGAAAAGTATATTACTCACTACAGAACTTTAAAGCAGGCAATAAATCACGGACTGAAAATTACAAAAATTCATAGAATTATAAAATTTGAACAATCTGATTGGCTAAAACAATATATCGACCTAAACACTACTTTACGACAGACAGCTAAAAATGATTTCTAAATTTTTTTTTTAAATTAATGAACAACAGTGTATTCAGCAAAACCATGGAGAATGTGAATAAACGAGTGGATGTAAAACTTGTTAATCATTGGGATAATATTGGTCGTAAACCTGGCGCGGAAACACTTCTCGCTAAACCGAACATGAGAAGTGTTTCCACGTTTATAGAAAATCTAGTTGCGATCTAGTTTAACAAGTTAAAAGTTTGCTATAATAAACCGATTTATGTGGGGTTTGCCGTTTTGGATGTATCGAAATTGTTAATGTATGAGTTATTTTATGATTTTCTGAAACCCAAGTATGGTGAAAAAGTTGCTCTATGCTACTGTGACACCGACAGTCTCATTTTATTGATCGAAAGTGATGATATTTATATAGATATCAAGGAGGACATTGAAAAATTTGATACCAGTAATTTCAGACCTGATAACGTTTTCAATATGCCACTGAAAAATAAAACAATGCTAGCGTTAATGAAGGATGAGTTAGGGGGTAGGATTATGAATGAATTTATTGCATTGAGACCGAAAATGTACGCGTATTGCACAGAGGAGGTTAAAGCGAATTGGCTCAAAAAGGCTAAAGGAGTTAAGAAGTGTGTAGTGGATATAGATATCACTGGAGCCGATTATAAGCAATGTATGTTTAGTGGCGAAGTTGTATATCGACAACAGAATATTTTTAGAAGCTACAAACACAACATCTTCACAGTTCAGCAGAATAAAATCGCGGTAAGTAGTGATTACGATTAAAGATTTATCTTCTCAGATGGTCGTAGTACTTTAGCTTTTGGTCATTTGCTTATTTCATAAAGTAATTTTTCACTTACACCATAAAGTAATTTTCCGTATATTATAATGTTTATATTCACCTTCAACCCAATAAATTCATTCATAATGTTTATATATCTTTTATTATAAATAATGTATATTTTTTGTATTGTTACTATTAATAATGTATATATTCTCGTAATTTTAAATAATGCATATTTTTCTTATAATTGTTAATAATGTTTATATTTTTACTTTCATTATGGTATCTAAGTTTTCAACCTAACCGATAGAGAAATGTATTATTGATAAGAAAATACCTCGATACACAAGAAATAACAAACGTAGTCTTATCAATTCATTATTTTCGAGAATGTTCGTATACTAGCATTGATAATAATAAAGCCAAACTCTAAATTCATAATTAGTTTGTAACCAGACCCCGCCGTGACAAGTCAACATCAAGCTCTTAATTCATCGTTAGTTGTTAAAAATAGTTTACCTTAAGATGGTTAAAATATAAGTCGGGATACACCATAATTATAACTACTATAAAGTTGAGGCTAATAAAAATATTAGTAAAGACGTAGAAGAGGTGTTAAAATATATAGTGGATTATCACGCAGAAGCAGTTTTTCCAAATATAGGTATATCTATAGTGTTTACACGCGACGCAGAATTATTGTTTGAACCTGATGACAATCCAATTCGCTATATTGGATGGTGGGGAGAAAATAAATTAATGTATCTGTTATTCCCAACAAAAATTGTTTACTATATATATAGAGAGGATTACGATAAGCTTCATTATTTAATAGAAAATAAGACAGCTTATCCAGAATATTATTATATGCCAGAAGGTGTAGGCCGACCGATTAACTATAGTGTTGCTGAAAAAGCCCGGTATATTCCTTGAAATATATTTTAAATGGATATATGGTGAATGCTTTGATGAGGGAGAGAGAATATAATTATAAATCTTAAAGGTATCAACTGTTGTATTTAAACTGTCAAATTATATACATTTTATTAATATATTTTTCTTTTATTATGTTATAAATTCTATAAAACTGTAATAATATCTATATATTCTTTTATTGTAATTGTTAGCATATTTTGTTCCTTTTAATAAATGTCTATATAAAAATATATTTCTATTTTCATTATGTCAACCTCTTTCTACGTTTTCAGACAAAATACGAGGAAATTAATGATGAATTATAATATTCTCAACTGCAATCTCATATTATGAACTAATCTCTAGGAAGATATACTCATCGGAATAGCTGTGTATAATAGATAGGAAATATTACTTCTCAAGGATGGTGATAAGGTTGTAAAATAAATAAAACTCTACATAGAATTTATGGGTTTATTAAATTTTAATAATAATACATTTAAATTTAAATCAATACATTTAAATGCTTATCTAAACATTCAACATTCCTTACGCTCACATAGGATCGTCATTAATATGGTTTAACATGTATGCCTCATTTTAATTAAATTGGGGCAATCGTAAAATTCTTAATCTTCTAAATTTATAACAATTTATTCATTACAATGTAAGTTAGAATTGAAAATAGAATCTAATAGCAATAGAATGATAGAATGATTTGATTGAAAGTTCCTTTGGTGTACATTTTCCATTCACACCGAATCCTTGAACATCGATTATAAATCGTCTAGCCATATAGACGATATGCTTCTTTCTCAGTATTGGTCCCAGCAACTTCTCCAAATGATTGATTTTTCTACGAAAACGTACTCGATGTGCAGCTTCCCTCAACCACTCGATACCGCTTCTAGATTCACACGGAAATTCAATAATAAAAATTTCAACAATATCTACACCACCAGAGTTTGTTAAAAATGATACACTTTTCTTCATCATGAGTTTTAAATTAATTTTCGAACTATCCCCGACAATGGAGTGTATTCAACGACAGCATCACACGAAATAAGGCAATAGGCTCGAGTGTTTGACTTAAATGCTTGCGTAGCTTCTAATTCAATTTTTAAATCAACAATAGATGATTTAATACATTCATTTTGTTTAGACACATCAAACACAAAAAGAATATGATGTCTGAATTGAACCATATCTAATATTGTTTCGTTTATACCATCGCCATAGTAACTGTTTTGGATAGTGGCATACATGTAATAGAGTTGTGTATAATCATCGCTATCCATATTAAGATTTAAGTTATCATACGGATATGAATTCGAGTTTGATGGATTTTTATATTTCGCAGCGAAGCATTATCAAATTTGGAGGCGTCCCTCTTGCAGCGCTATTATAACATATCGAGGCTTCTCCATAGCTGTAGATGTTATCACAGACCAGATATCTCTGTCGGTATTTTTTAAAGCGGGTAGTTCATGCAACTCCCACTTACGGAACGGTATTAATATCGGTTTATCTTCTTTGAGTTTGTCCAATACATTCAATCGAGCTTCGTCACTGAGTTGAAGATGGGGAATTCGCCAGTAAATTCTATCAATATTTAGAGTTATATTTGCATCTCCCTTGTAGCAGTTCACGTCAGTTCTAGCTCGCAGTAGAATTAATTCCTGCTTCACATTAATTAATACTTTTGTATAATCTTCGGCAAAACCCAATAAATATTTCAATGGAATTAGAGCATAGAACCTTTTGTTCTCATCAAAGTATGTAACATTTGTAGCATTTTCAGCTCAGCCGCAAAGGTCGAGTATATGCTGATCTCGCTTGGTGTTCCTTTCATCGTGCTTCCTTTCATCGAGAGTAATCCTTTCATCGTGCTTGTAATTCCTACATCTCGATTCTTATCTAATTCAACTCCATTCCATTCATAGCGAATTTCATCAAATAAAAACGTATATGCATTTTTCACAAACTCAAAGTTGTGTACAGTTGTAGGTGGGGTGAGTGTTGGGAAATTTAACCGTTCCGCTCACATAAATATAACTTTTAGTCGGACAAGTGTAAATGTCTTGGTGTTGTATCATTATACGATTCTCATCATTGTTTCGATAGTTTTGAGCCAGAGGGTGGAATGTGTGAAATTCACTCTTTGCAATACTCTCCTCGTAGCGAAGTTTGGAGAATATATTTATTTTATCCATACTGTCGCTTTAACTTATATCCTAAAGATAATAGTTTACTTTTTAATATACGTGTTAACTCTTTGAGATCTAAATGTCGAGTGGCAGAATCGAATCATGTGTCCTTTGCTTTTTGACGGTCGTGAGCCTTCCGCTCAGCTGTTCCGTCGTCTTTTTGTTTGTTTCTGTGTTTTTGTTTGTTTTTTTTTTTTTTTTTTTTTTTTGGCAGAATCGATCGAGAGAGCTGCTTTTATAAGATTTCCGTTAAAATTAATCCCCATCTCTCTCCCTCTCCCACTCACTTAATACTCTTCAGCTCTAAACGTACTAGTATTTTTTCACCCCTAAAATTCACGGAGCTGCCGTCTTGATCGAGAACTGTTAAGGTGATATTATCTATCGCTCGAGCGTCTATTGGCAGGTAAATAATATTTCGTGGTTCAATATTTATTGCAAAACCGGGGTCGACATTAGGTGAAAATTCAAATATAGTATGTGATATCGTGTTATTGTAGTAAACACTGTGTACAATATTACACTCAACTCAAATACTATTCACTTTTATAATTTCAACTAGTAAATCCGACTCGTGTAATTGATTGGCTCCCAACTTTCTTGCAGAAAAGCCTAACAATCTCCTTATTGAACGACTAGCAGTGAAATCAATATCGTATTTACTCTTTATTTCATACTATAGCGTATGATTGTTGGGTTTAATAGACAACACCTTATCTCGTCTGAACTTCTGACCATAGGTTACGCCGACCAGCTGATTTTGCAGAAAGTGTTCAATATCTGTTATCTCATACGAGTCAGCTGGTATTTTACGCGTACTCAAATAGATTATAACAATCTTCTTTAATATTCGGAATAGTATTGTAATTATGAAATCCGATAAGTCCTAAGCAAATTAATGTGTCAGTGTTTAATTCTATCGACGGATAATAATTCATAGAGAGCACATTCGTAGTACTTTGCAGCGTGAAGGTCTGAGACATAACTGATGGATTTATAAAGTTGCTATCAGTTTTATTCCGTTAGAAATTGCAGATATAAATGTCCACAGTTGTAGCTATTAAATTTCTGATATCTATCATGGTTATACACTATCTCGCTACCTCGAAAATATTTTAACAGCTCTGCAGGTGGTTGCAAGTAACCAAAGCTGTCAAAGTATGTAACTAAATTTCGTCGTTTTTTATACGCAACCCAATGCGTGCCCGACCCTTTAGCAGAATCTAAATTTATTACCGCACATTCATTACACAAAGGTTTTGCTGATGGAAGAGAGTCGCGCATAAACACACCACGAAAATGCTTATGTGCCCTTGTGCAGCATAGTTTTGAATGTCAGAGTCGGTGAGCGGGCGTCGAGGTAGCTTACTTAGTAGTTTTTTTGGAGACTGCTTTAGATACAAACACAAACCTGTTCGATATGGTTTGAGATATAGTCCACTTCCACTTTTACCCATCGCAATTGCTTCCATTGCTTTTTTATGTCGCTCTGATTCTGCTAATTTATTGTTAGCATCTTTCGAAGCGTTTACTGCTTTTGCAATTCCTGCAGAACCACCTGCTAGCGAGCCAAGTGCACTTAACCCTGCAAATAGTGGTATCAGCGGAAGAATACCACCATGCTTTGGTATAGGAATTATACAAGGAGTACGAATTTTTCTGCGACCTCCTGCCTCCTTAACCGCAAGTCAAGCAGCTGCTAGGGCAATTTTACCACCCTCTCTCTCATCCAGATTCTTAAACTTTTTCATTGCTTTGCGCGCTTTTGATACAACTCCACAATTTAACGCAATTTTCTTTTTTGTTTTATTATTAATACCCATTCCGAGTTTAGGTTTAATTTTCATAATGGAAGCAACAGATAATGCAGCTGCTTTTTCACCAAACCTCGCGTCTTTTGCTTTTACTCTTTTCCAAGCAGCTTTTTGAAGAACTTTATCAGCTCTATGTCGATCCGACTGAATGTTACTTTGTGAATATGCAATATCGTGTTCTTTGCACGCACTGTCTAAGGGGTTAATACCGGAGCCACCTCTTGCTAAACGCCTTTCCAATTTAGTACCTGGACCACAATACTGATAACCCACGGAAGCTTGTTGATTAGTGAATTGATGATACCTCTTCCAGCGTACATATTGCAATGAATGTTTACACGATGCATCGGGTTTATATATAGCTGTTGTGTGCTGTATGTTTTAGTATCATGCGGCTCGTTGTTCAGGAACTATCTCTACCAATCATGAATCTTGATTGATGTGTTGGTGAAGGTATGCCACTAATAAAAGAGAGACGTCATGGGATTTTGCTTCCGAATACGTTGAGATGTTTAGTTTGCGGTCCATCAAACTGTGGTAAATCCAACGTAATGTTGAGTTTACTGTTTGATGAGAACGGCGTAAAGTTTAAAAACGTATATGTTTATTCAAAATCGCTATACTAGCCGAAATATCAGTTTCTTGAAAAAGTTTTAAAACCGCTCAAGGGTGTTGGATATTTCCCATTCAAAGAGAATGTAGATATTATGAAAACCAGTGCTGCGAACCCTCATTCAATTTTCATATTCGATGATGTGACTTGCGATAAGCAGGATGTCATACGAGAATATTTCAGCATGGGGCGACATAATAATATTGATTCTTTCTATCTGTGTCAAACATATACTCGCATCCCTAAACATCTAATACGTGATAATGCTAATTTCATAACACTCTTCAAATAAGATTATTTAAACCTCAAACATGTTTACAATATGAAATGTGTTCAGAATGTTTTACAGAGCCCTATGGGTTTATAACGGTGGACAAAGATTGTGGTATTGATAAGGCTAGATATCGTAAATATTTAGATCAGTATATAATAATAGATAAATAGATCCAGATAGTCAGTATACATCGAGACTGTTGGGGTGAGAGGATGTTTAAAGTTGATTGAAAGCTGTTTAAAGCTGATTGAAGGTATTCATTTAGGTATTCATAGGTATTCATTTCAATCCGAAAACTGATAAATGGACCATTGGAAAATCGGATGTGGAAGTTATCGGGGATGATTTAAAAATAGAAAGAATCAAATACATTGGTACTCCTGGTCTCTATGAATTACTTTTCAAGAAGAAGCCCGTTGGTTATAATAATGATGATAAGCGCAATTATAAAGATATTTTGGAGAGAACTAACGTGTTGCGGAGAAATTATGATCCAAATTCGCAGATTCAAAGATCTAGGACGTATAAATATAGAAACATAATTAAACCGCTTTTTGAAGAACCCGCTGCTCGCACACATATCGAATAAGACTCCTCCTCATCATCCGGAAGAGGACATATTCCTAATAATATAGCAATATCGATATTGGGATAGTCTTGAAGAGTTAATAGACCATTTATTTCTTTTACATGCTTCTAAGAAGGCTAGAAATACATCTCATCAGAATGAAATTGTGGCTATCGAGGAGGAATTACGGGAAGCGAACATAATAGAACGAATTCCGTATTCATAGCTCACATCAATGATGAGCATCGATAAGTTCGGACGTAATTCAAATCGTAAAAACGGCCAAGCACGGGGCCCTCCAGGAACAGGATTTCTTTTTACTCATACCGGCGATTTTAATGTTGAGATTAAAGAATTTGCAACATAAGTGAGCCTCAGGATAAGTCAGACGCCGCTACTATAAATTTTGTTGATACTTCCATCGGTGTTATTAAACAGCAATTTAATAATTTTCAAGAGAACTATAATACGTTTAAAACAGATATTGAGATGCAACTAAAATTAATTAACAGCTAGATTAGTTTATTAAAGAAGCACTTAGCCAAACCGACAATAGTCACATCTAATGCAAATGTTAATCCTCCAGTCATTCCTGATAGGCTGAACCCAAAGAAGCGCGTTAATTTACCAGATCTGTCCATCTAATATGTCCATCTTCATGGAACAGCGTCACCCTCTTTCAACGAAGTCCGTTAAACAAGATGTGGTGAATGAATTACATAAACCTGCTAGAAAAAAATTTAACAGACGTAGAGTTATATTAAAAGATATAGATGATTTATGGCATTCAGATTTAGCTGAATTCGGTCCTTATGCTCATGAAAATAAAGGCTATAAATTTATTTTGGTGGTGATTGATTTTTTTGTTCTCAAAATTTCTGTGGACTGTTCCGTTAAAGGATAAATCTGCAGTAGGTTTAACAGATGCATTCAAGAAAATTTTCCAAGAGAGTAATCGTACACCACGCAATCTACAACAGATCAAGGTAAAGAGTTTTATAACCGGCAATTTAATGTATTAATGAAACAGAAACATGTTAATCATTACTCAACGTATACCATCATGAAAGCATGTATGGCTGAACGGGTTATTCGCACTATAAAAGAGAAATTATATCGAGCATTCAGTCTAAATGGAAAATATGCTTGGTACTCTACATTGGATAAGATAACTAGAGATTACAATGCAACAAATCACTCTACGATTGGTATGAAACCTAAAGATGTAAATTTAAATAAAGAGAAGCAAATACTCGAAACAATTTATTCACATATCAAAATTACCGGCAGAGGACGATTTCGAGAGGGTGATTTTGTACGTATTAGCAAACAAAAGACTATATTTGCTAAAGGATATACTCATAATTGGTCGACAGAACTGTTTAAAATTCTAAAAGTTAAAATTTCTACCCCTGTTACATATTTATTGGAGGATATTCAGGGTAGACCAATCCAAGAGGCATTCTACGAGTATGAGCTGCAGAAGGCTAAACATCATGATGTCTACTTGGTTGAAAAAGTGCTGCGTCGAAATGGGTCGAAGGTGTATGTGAAATGGCTTGGGTTCAATGATTCACAGAATACTTGGATCGATGAAATTAATGTACTTTAAAAAATATGTACTTATTGTAAAATAGTGATTATTCTGCTTATGAATGTTAATAAATATAAATTTTTTATTCTACAAATAACTTGGTTTTATTTTTACCCCGTAATCCTGAAACTGAATAAAATGGTTAAGAAAAACTATATACATTGTTAAATTATTATGTTTATTATAATTAGTAAAAAATCATTGCAGCTTACAAAATCTTTTTTCATCAATACATTTATAACATTTATATCGGGGTGGTGGGGGTGCACCAATATTATCTGCAGCAGTTGGTAGATTGTTATGTTTGTAACATGGGAGACAGGTGGCTATATCTTCATCTTCTTGAAAATGTGATGGAAGCGCATCCCACATCGATAGTAGTTCCCTGGATGTTATATGTGTCATTAAATGTAGTTTATACTGATTACAGCATGCACAACACCTATTCATTGATACAGAGTTTAGAAAAAAGTTGATAACACTTTTTAGCATCTTGATATCTTTTAATTGTTAATTTTAATAGTTGAATTTTTTTAATGTGTTGTTCCAATCGTGCTTTTCTTTGTACTAACCGTTTTACTGCATGGTCGGCGATCTTAACCATTACACTGTTGGACTGATTCTATATATTTAAATAATTTACATTTGTTGTACGCCAATATCTCATACATATATTCTACGCTTTCAAACTGCTGGCTAGCTGAAAATGTTTGTAGTAGGTTTTCAAGCGTTGATGTGATGTCACAATCTTTTGGTAGGTTTATAAAATGCAGCAGCCACTAGTTGTAATAATCGGCAAAGTTTAATGTTTTCAAACGTTCCAAACGATAATCAATTAATTTAAATAAGCCATCTAACTTGCAAACTGCCTTTTGATCTAGATCGAATTGAACCCCTCTGCTTTGTAATGTGATATATATGCTTCTATTCCGTTTAGCTGATGGGTGAAAAGTTATGTTGAAGCTATCGCAAGCGGGTACTATTTCGGTATGATATTTCCGCCTTTTGAGATTTTAGCAAAGGGTTGCAGTTGGGACACTTCCTTTTAACTCTTCTTTGCGGTTTAATCGCTGATGTTGAAAAGAACGTTTTCACCTTTTGCCATTCAATTTTGAATGCGGTCCATTCGATTGGAATTAACGTGAAACTTGTGAATTAATGTGAATATACGAACACAAGGGTAATAGCCTCTAACCGCGCTGAATCCAGTTGAAGCTGATAATGTCTTGGATATTGGGTAGCTAACTTCGTTTATGAGCCGATATTCACTTTAAATTTCTTCATTGAAATCTTGTAGTAAGTCAGCCAAGAAAGTAGGTGAACTTATACCCGAATCTGACATGGGTGCTGTTGATACTGACATTGTGTTCATATAACTAATTCATTATTAGTAGTTTGTCTCCTATTTATACCCAAACGGATTTTCAATCAGCGCTAGGCGACCAGTTGCACCTAACCGACTACCGATAAATCAAAAGCATGTTTATTATGTTTATTAAATTAACCACAAAACAACCTTAAGAAATTGATTGGACCACGCTTCATAATTTATTATTTCCACACTCGCACACCGCTGATAAGATAGCAGAAGTTGTTATTGTGCCAAATATCGGGCTGCGTCTTATCGCCAAGCCATTGCAGTAGATCGAAATAAAAACGAAAAACAAATCTAAGAAATTGATTACACTGACATAATTTATTAGTCCCACGCTGTATGCAGCTGATAAGCAAGAAATCTGTTATCAGTTGTACATCTTCAAATCTCACGCATGCCCAGATCTGAAAGTGGGGTCAAGGCCAAAAGGCAGGGTCAGATCAAGATCGAGGTCAGGGACAAAGGTCAGACTCAAAGGTCAGGGTCAAATGTCAGGGTCAAGGTTAGGTTGGGGTCAAGGTCTGGTTAAGGTCAAAGGTTAGGGTTAGGTTAGGGTTAGGGGTTAGGTTAGGGTCAAGGTCAAGGTTAGGTTAGGGTCAAGGGTCAGGGTTATGTTAGGTTAGGGTCAAGGTCAAGGTTAGGTTAGGGGGTCAAGGTCAGAGGAGGTTGGAGGAGGAGAAGGATCTAGAACATATTATCTTTCCCTACTTATGTCATATATTGGGTTTATAAAGTTTTACATAAATTACATATAATAAAACATTTTTTTGTATTAAATGAAATACAGATACAATCAATTAATAAATAGTTAATAATAAAGTTAAGATAGAATTCATGATTAGTGATTAATAAGTCTTTCGAATAGTTATTCACCTATTTCTTTTAAAGTTCCTATAAATATTAAATACTACTCGTAAAGTTATTGTACTTGCAATATTGTTATTACATGAAAATAAACTAAAATAAATGGATGATGATAATTGAATTCATTTAATAATAGCTCAATTTATTCGATAACTCTGGACAAATTCAAACTGATTACTAATTAAAACTCTAGTAATTCATAAAAATAAAATTATTACAATTATAATATAATAATTACATCACATTAACCTAATTTACAAAATTATAAATTCATGGTAAAGGATACAAATACAATGCAAATAAATTATGTTATTAAATACAAAACAAATGAATTATATTTTTTATTATATCCGCTAAAATATTTAATAAGATAAAAAATACTGGAAAAAAATGTAGTTGCTACGACATTTAAGACAAGACCAGATAAGACTATATAAGACTATATATGGCTAGTCAAGAGCAGACACGGCTGGATAAAACCAGACAATAAAAGACAAAACCGGACAAGACCAGAGTCTTTTTGTCCGGTCTTGTTTAATATTGTCTGATCTTATCTAATCTTGTATGATCTTGTCAAATTTTGTCCGGTTTTGCCAGATCTTGTTTGGTCGAGTGTTTTTGAACCTTAAAATTTACGATCGAAACTAAGGGAAAAAAACTTCTTAAGGCAAAACATGGAAGTTAATGTTTAACATTGATGATGTTCAATATCAACATTCTACAATAGGCATGAAGCCAGATTTTGAAATAACATTCTATAATGTAGGTACACGTCTAGTATTACCGAAAATAGCATTATTTTAGTAATAAATTAAGTTTTTACGCAAATAATTGCATTTTCATCTACGTACTTTGAATTTCACACGAAAACGCTCGCAGGTGTCATGGCGAATATACGTGACGTCGCCATCCGGTAAACATTGCATTGTGTCTATGTTCAACTTATTTCAATTTTCAATTTTTTAGTTCAATTTTTAAGGACGACAAAAATTGTTCGCATAAAAATTAATGGAAATATTCTAGGAAACTTCAGCTTTTGATTAAACCAAAAATTAATTTTGTATTTGAAAAGTTTTAATAACATCCACTTTGGGACAGCTTTACTAATTAAATCAAGGGAGGGACACGGAAATCTTCTTCAGTAAAGAGTAACAGAAGATTTCCGTGTCCCTCCCTTGATTTAATTAGTAAAGCTGTCCCAAAGTGGATGTTATTAAAACTTTTCAAATTTGAGTAGGCATTGTCTGTGTGACTGTTATAAATAGTTGTCAATTAGAATATTAATTTTGTAGCTTTGATAGTTCTTGAGTTATTAAAAAATTAATTTTTTTAGCATTTTTGCTGATAACTTTTTTGTCCGTGGACAAAATATGATATGAGAGTATATCAAGAACCACGTAGCTTGTTCGAGAGCCATACATTACATTACCAACCTTATGAAGTCAAAATTCACTGAATCACCGGAAAGAGAGTCTTCCTCGGATTCAGAGTCCGCAGCTGAATCGTCGACCTCTTTATTTCACGAACAAGAGGATTTAAAAAAAAAACGTAGCAGAAGAAAAAAATATGGTATCAGAGAAGAAATGATCACTTTGCCTGAAGAACTTGCGAGCTCCTCCGGAAAAAATCCAAGAGAACCCAATTAAATTTTGGAGGCAAATGGCTACAATGTATCCACTTATTTCAAAGACAGCACTTGGGGCTATACCGATAGTGGCTACATCAGTCCCTTCTGAAAGACTATTTTCCGAAGCAGGCGTCGTCATCATTTCTTCAAAGAAGAAATAGGTTGAAACCAGATATGGCATCAAAATTCATTCAAGGATAGACACGAAACATTTTGCCATAATGCCCATATTAGGTGATATTAAAAAACTATATTACTTGTACATATTAAAATGATTAATTTTTTTTCTTTTGGCTATATATTTAATTACTTTTTGAACCTAAAATTTGAAATTGTGGTTAGGTATTCAACATACAAAAGTGTAATTATCTCCTTGCTTAAAAAAAATCCATGTGTGTAATTTATAATGTAGACAGTCGGCTTTAGTCTTCGGCAGTATTAAATTACACAGCACTTAATTTTCGTTGTACAAATTCAGCTACATAAATACAAATAACGTACAATGATTATGTTAAACAATGAAATTGAATTACCAATCTATTCAATTTTAAGACTTAATCGCCTATTATTAATCATCGATCAACATCGATGTTTTCACGCTGATGTTTTTTACCCATCGATATTTATAATTTTGATCACTAACGATATGAAACATCGATGTTTTTTAGTTCGATACCAATCCGTACTTATTAGACATAAAGATATCTTACAATTAGTCATAAATAAATAATCAAGAGTTAAGCAAAACTTATTTTAAGAGATGGCGCTGGCGCTATTGAAATGAATGATCCTCTTATATCCATAACTCGACTATTAATCATACATTAATAAATCACAAGTTTCTATAAGATATTAGTATTATTAATTTTAATTAGATTAATATTTAATTAGTTTCCTATTTAAGTGTAATAATATACTCCAACAAAATAAAAGAAGAAATTTGCAATAGATTCCAATGGAATATTTAAATGCGCTTTTTTTATTATTGAATCGTTTGTTATTACTTTTTTAGTTAATGCATAGATTCAATTAAAAGAGTTTAAAATGCAATTTAAATATTTATGCTTCAGTGGTATGGAGTATTGGATAATTGGAGTATTGGATTCATTAAGTATCCAATGGAATATTTATAATAATTATGATTATAATACATAATAGATAGAATTATTGTAGATAGCGGCTATGAAAAATGTTGCACCTTTGTCAAGCTTATATTACTGTATATTAAGAAACCTATATCCATTTATATAGTAGCAATTTTTTAAACATATTTTTATTGTAATAGATATTAAAGGATTTGGATAAAGTAGGTTTAGTATAATTTTTAAATTAAGAAACTAAAAATGAATAAAATCAACTAAATTTAATTCGTCTGAGAATGTAGTATACACAAGATAATAATCGATTTACAAACACAAACCTTACATAGCGCATGTATTCCATATTATCATTTTAATAATTCCTTCTAATAATAATAATAATAATAATAATAATACTCTTTATTAGCAAATTGCTATTACATTTCAAATAGTAATAAATATAAATATAGAAGTGGATAAAACTAAACCACTATTAAAATTTAATTTTACATTACATTTCCTTTTTTACCATATAGACTTTTAGATACCTCTTAAAAGCATTTACATTATTGCATTGTTTTATATAATGTAGTAACTTATTATATTCAGACAAGCCTTCATAAAATTAGAATTTAATTCTTCTATTAGTTCTACAATATTTTATGTCAAAGTCTGTTGTGTTCCTTAGTGTATAGTCGTGTCTTTCACATATAAAGCTAATCTTTTCATTAATATATTCTGGCATCAAATTACATTTTATTTTGTGAATTAGCACTAGGGTGTTGAAAACAATCAGCTGACCAATATACATTACTTCTAGTCTGCGTAACATAGTGGTGATAGGTGTATACATATTGCATTTAAGAATAGCTCTGAAATATCTGTTTTGTACTACTTAAAATTCTTTCATTTTATACGCAGGTAAATTATATAATATAGTGCTGCAAAACATAACTTGTGGAAAAATCAACGATTTATATTGCAGCAATTTTGTATACATTGTCAGATTTTTTCCTATTCTATTTAAAAAGTAAATTTTCGTAGACATCTTACCTATTACATAGTTTGCATGTGATATAAAATTTAACTTATTATCTAAGATAACACCCAGATACTTGCTTTCATCTACTTGTTCTAAGATTACATTATGTACACAGACTTTGTTTTTGCAACCAATATTTGAAGCAATCTTATTTCCTAAAACCATATATTTACATTTGTTTACATTGATAGCCATATTATTGAGGCATAAGTATGAATATATAGCCTCCAGATCACAATTAATTTTTCCTGTCATTTCGGGGTAATTGGTGCCTGTTATGCATATCATGGTGTCATCCGCAAACAGATGAATGTCACTATATTGAACACATTTGACAATATCATTAATATATAAAATAAAAAAGGAGCGGACCCAGTACAGTTTCCTGCGGGCACCATATTTTACTTGCACATAATCTGAAAATACATTTTTAAACTTAACCCTTTGTCGTCTGTTTTCTAGGTAAGACTCGAACCACTTCAAAACTTTGCCGGAGAGTCCATATATATTAAATTTCTTCAAAAGCAACTCTCGGTTGAAAGTCTCGAAAGCTCTTTTAAAGTCTAAGAAGACGGCGATCACAATTTGCCATTTGTCACCTGCATTTATCCACTGGTCACATACATTTAACACCGTCGACTCACAGGAATGATTTTCAACAAAACCCGATTGAACGCTTATTATGTGATGGTTCTTGCAGTACTCCAACAACTGATTTTTTACCACCGTTTCAAGAAGTTTTTTGTAAACAGGCACTATATTTATGGGACGGAATTCCTCGCACTTTATCGTATTTGTTACTTTAGGCACTGGCACCACCGTTGAAGTTTTCCAATCCTCCGGGAATTGTCCTTTCTGCAAT
Organism: Phosphuga atrata; assembly: GCA_944588485.1. Taxonomy (NCBI): domain Eukaryota; kingdom Metazoa; phylum Arthropoda; class Insecta; order Coleoptera; family Silphidae; genus Phosphuga; species Phosphuga atrata. Next base: position 849,082 of record CALYMW010000260.1, on the reverse strand, counting down.
GAGCTATGTTCCCAACTTGCTATGAACCTCTTCCCAATTACCTCGAAAGCATCTACTAATATTTTTGTTGTTATTCCGTTAAAAGTGTAGCTACAGATATTGAAGCAGATATATCTAAAGATCATGCTATAGATAATGACTTAATGGCGGGGATAAAAGAAAACAGAATAAACGCCTCAATATTAGCTGATTCCTTTAAAGAGTTGTTAAATTACCTGGATTTATGGGGACATCAATTTGATATTAGTAATTCTCAAACATCTAAACAGAACATCTCCGCAGGATTTCCAAGAAATTGCATTAATAAGGGAGAACAAGATGAAGAAAGTGTTTTCACAGACTATGATTTCGAAGGGAACATACCTTACCTCAACGGGGAGTCGTTTGATCCGTTTATTGAATGGAATGATCCCAACGAGTTTGTTGACCGATTATGGTTGTTAAAAAAGTAGCAACAATTTGGAAACAAATCCAAGGATTATGAGATTCAAACTATCGAAAACGCTTTAAGAGAAGCCGACATAATCGAGTAATATTTGACGATGATCTTCTTAATTAACATCAGCTGTCGTTAAGATGTTGTTGTTGGAGTGTCGCGTCGTAAAAGATCGAAGGTGTTACGTTAAAAAATATGTACTTATTGTAAAATAGTGATTCGATTTGTAATTGTAAATAATTATATATTTTTATTCTTCTAATAACTTGGTTTTATTTTTACCCGTAATCCTGAAACTGAATAAAATGGTTAAGAAAAACGGTATACATTGTTAAATTATTATTTTTATTATAATTAGTAAAAAATCATTGCAGATTACAAAATCTTTATTTCATCAATACATTTATAACATTTATATCGGGGTAGTAAAAACTATAGAAAACGCTTTAAGAGAAGCCGTCATAATCGAGTAATATTTACGATTACCCTCAATTTAATACAGGAATTATTTATATCGGATATAATTTGATGTGGATATACGTTTTTCAATATAAGATTCATAAGGTTTTGAGGAAATTATTTATACCTTATATAATTTTATATGAATGTGAATATACGTTTTCAATTTTTCCATTTCTCACTCAAAATTAAACCTAATTGCTGAAATACTTTTTTATTTATATTAAATAATTAATACGATCTAAATCACAGACAAGTTTAAGAAATTTTACATATATTTTAGTTGAATTAAACAATCCCTTATATATTTTAGTTCAGTCTCTCTAGTCTCTTTCTAACTAGTCTCATGTATCTAGCTCCGTCTATCTAGCCCCATGTACCTAGCCTCATGTATCTAACCCCGTCTATCTAGTCTCATGTATCTAGCCTCGTCTATCTAGTCTCATGTATTTAGCTTCGTCTGTGTCTGTCTGGCCCCATGTATCTAGCCCCGTCTATCTAGTCTCATGTATTTAGTCCCGTCTATCTAGTCTCATGTATTTAGTCTCATGGATCTAGCCCCGTCTGTCTGGTCTCATAAATTTAGTCCCGTTGATGTTTGCAACCAACTTCACACCTCATTTGTCTCAACAGGATCTAATTTTGAATTTCCCCGCCTCGCGTCTATTTTTTTAATTTTTCCGCGCATCAGGAAGTCCCGAAAATGGCGGCCGGAAGTCGAAACCGGAAACCGGAAGTCGAAACCGGAAGTCGAAACCGGAAGTCGAAACCGGAAGTCCAGGTCAAGGTCAGGTTAGGGGTCAAGGTCAGAGGAGGTTTGAGGAGGAGGAGGGTCTAGAACGCATCATCTTTCCCTACTTATGTGCATCTCCATCTAAATTCTCTTTATGAGTCACATTATTTTTTTCAATACATTTAATGTCATTAAATTTATTATTATTGTCATTATTCCAATTGTCAATTATGTAGACCAATTCTTTCTGTGCTATATTTTACTAAAAATTAGTCAACAATAATATACTAAGATCTTTTTTGAATTACATTAAAATCACAGATAACAAAAATAAATATTATATAACATACATGTAGGAACTTAACAAATTTTTGATTGAAATTAAATTTAATTAACTTATTACAACAAATTTTCAAATAAATCCTAGGTAGGGTACATGATAGGTCGGCACCGGACAAGTCGGCACCGGAAAAACTCGGCACCGGATAAGTCGGCACCGGACAAGTCGGCACCGGGAAAACTCGGTACCGGATAAGTCGGCACCGGGCAAATCGGCACCAGTCATCAAAATATAAACTTTCTAGTATAACAGAGGTTTTGGTAATATCAAAAACAAAAGAAATCTTTTTATAATTAAAAAAAGTTACGCACGCCCCTTGAAAGATGAAGGAAAAACTATTTATTTAGTCACCTTCTAGCCAACAGTAGAATTCATGTGAAAACAGCGTTAAATTATAAACTAATAATAAAACATAAATAACTTTATTAAAGTTTAGAAATTACATTTCATAATTGTAAGATAATCTTCTCAGGTACTCCAACATGTTCTCCCTGTTATATGAATTTACTTTCTGCAGTATTCGCGCATCCGCCTCTTCGGAGCCTCTTCTCTTTCGGGGTGCTTCTAGCGGAACTGGATGAAATTCAGGTCTTCGGTCAGAAAAACTTAACTCGCTTATAAAATCGAATATACTGGGGAAAAAAAACGTGTGTCCTGATGTCTGATTTGTTGGGAGATTTTCTTTAATTTTCTACAATATCATAGAAAAGTGTATAGATAAGGGATTAAAAGAAAGTTGAAAATACGAGTGCCGAAATGTCTCGGTGCCGATTTGCCTGGTGCAGACGTACCCGGTGCCGACTTTTCCCGGTGCCGAGTTGTCTGGTGCCGACTTATCCGGTGCCGAGTTGTCCGGTGCCGACTTGGAAGTGCCGACTCGTCCGTGTCCCTCCTAGGTACCCATTTTTATTTTTAAGGTTAGGCAATTCGAGAAACGTCAAAACCTTAAGTCAGATTGTGTACATTGCAGTTGGTGCAACACAAACCGCCGTAAATAATCGGTAGTTTCATGAACTACCTATTCAAATCGTGTAGTTGAAAAAGAATACACTAACTGCCGTCAGATTATTCAAATACTCGATCTTACACAATCTGACGGATTTCCCTATATGACTACGACATATATATATATATATATATATATATATATATATATATATATATATAATAGAAGCGTTTGAGATGTGGATCTTTCGAAGAATGCAGAGTATATCCTGGGCGGAACATATCACGAATAATGAGGTTCCTAGACGGATATATATATATATATATACAGATATATATATGTATATATATATAATTTTATATATATATATATATATATATATATATATATATATATATATATATACATATATATTGCTCTGCCCTGCATAAATTTTTGCTGTCTTACGTTTCTGCACAAGAACCAACAGCTCTCTGTCTATGTCCATCCGTCTAAGAACCTCATTATTCGTGATATGTTCCGCCCAGGATATACTCTGCATTCTTCGAAAGATCCACATCTCAAACGCTTCTATTTTGTTCATAGTATTGATATTCAATGTCGAAGCCTCGACACCATACAACAGTACCAAGTGAATGTTGCACTTATCGAACGGGTATCTTAGTTTAAGGTTTAGACTTCTCTCGCAAAATACTTTTTTTATCTTAAGGAACCTTGTTCTGGCTATTTGGATGCGTGTTCTTACTTACAGATCCGGATCCAGGTCTTCGGTATTCCAGCTGCCTAAGTTTTTAAATTTAGCGACCTGCTCTATTTGCTTATTGTATACTTGCAAATTGGCTTGGATATCTGGTGTTCTACTGATCATCGTTTTGGCCGTATTTACTTTTAGCCCAAGCGTCACCTTCATCACCTACTGCTATTATTTGGTTCAACAAACGTTGTAGGCCAGCTGCACTGTCTGCAAATATATACGTATCTATACCTGATGTTGTTCAATCACCATTGATTTTGTTTCCATCTGTAGAGTTTTCCAAGACTTTCAGGAATATTTGTTCCGAGTAGATATTGAACAACAATGGTGATAGTATACAGCCCTGACGTACTACACCTTTAATATATATATATATATATATATATATATATATATATATATATGTATATATATATATATATATATACAATAGGTATATATATAAAAATTTATGCAATTAACACGATTCGAGATTCGACGTTTGAAGGTTATTTTCAAGAGAAAATTCACTTGAAAAGGAAATAATATGTCATCTAAATGGCATCTAAAGATTGGAATATTTGTGTATAACTTTCCCAAAATTTCGGCCTTTGATTTCAAAAGCTCCGATCAAATTTTAACTTTTCCATTTAAAAAAGTCCAAAATTGTACCATTTCTAGATACCGATTTGAATATTTTAACACCACAAATATTTTACAAATATATCCCCAAAAATACATTTCGCTACTACAAACACATTTTTACAAGTTCAAACCAAACCGTAGGTTCAGCGTGCGACCACCGACAGATTCTAACCTCATTAAAATGGAATAAGTGCGAATGTCCATACAGCTTTCATATACCTATTATATTCAGAGTTAATTTCTTGTATTTTGGAGTTTCATGAATAAAATAAATGAAGCACCTAGGCTTTTTTATTCAACCAGGTATTTTGCTATCCTGATTCAGTGCTTGTTCGGGACTCACCATATTGGAAAGGCTGTGCTGAAAGAAATAAAAAGAAAATTAGATTTTTTTTTAATTTAGTTATTACTGGGTACACACTGGGTAAGTCGTATTTCATTTTATTTCTAGTTATAATTTGTTGTTAATGATAAAGCCATACTGATGAAGCCAAAAGGCCGAAACGCGTATATGGATGTTCATTAATTAATTGATAATTATTTTTTGTATTTGATCAGGATATTGTTATTTTTTGGGAAAATCACAGGGTTATGCAGAACCCAAAAAAACTTTCTTAATGTAATTCAATGTCAGTCGGGGTGTTTGCCAGTGAAGTAGTTGTTTTTAAGAAAGTTTGTTAAAGAAAGATTAGTTATACGTTCTATACGCAATGATGTTAACTTTGTTAACGATATATATAAAACAATTTCTTAGAAATTCTAATCTATGAAGATAAGATACAAACACTAATGTTTAATTTGATCAAAAATCAAAATCTTCTAACTCAACAAAATATATTTAAATAAATATATATATTAATAGTTATTACTGATTGAGGTATATATGTGTCTATAATTGTATCTAATTATATCGTTTAGATAATAAACGATTTTTTTTTGTGACAATAATTATAATTTGAAATAATAATTTTGTATGTGAAATGCCATAGTTCCTTTATTTTATTCCTTTATTTGGCGGTCGATTTAAAATATATGCGGAACGGAGCCCATCAGATTGTTTTAAATCAGAGAGGAATTCCGCATTCTAATTTTATTCTGCTTAATATCTTTCGCTCTTGACGTTATTAAGAATGTGTAGGATTTATTAAGGGAATCATATCGTACCTATTTTGTCATCTTTCCGTTATGTATTTTTTATTTTCGTCCCTGTTTTGTTTTGCTCTGCCCTGCTCGTTCTTTCTCGCGTCTTGCCTGTCGCAAGATTAATTCCACTTGTCATTTGTTATATTTATTTCTAAAAACGTCGCCGTTAAGCTGACCAAACATTTATCCAACATTTAACGTACCAATGTGCACACATACAACTTGTTTGTTTAGTTTATCAATGCTCTTGAATATGCAATTTTCCAACGTTCAATCCTTTCGAATCCCGTTAATATTAATGAGTATATATATATAAACCTTTATTGGCATTTTAAAAACAAACACTTAACAAACATTAGACCTTACAAGCTAGACAATCAACAAAATAAACAATTTTTTTTTTCACATTACATTTCTCAAACGACACTTAGACTACCCTGATCCGCCTTTGCTGTCTTTCCACTTAACAATTTTAGCCATTAGCGGCCAACCCTGACCGCTTTCATTCATCAACGACTTCCAACCTTTTCTAAGCTCTATCTTCTCAGTCGCACTCCACACACAACCACTACAGCTTGTACCCCAATGCTCCCAACTTTCTATGCCCGTCCCACATATACGGCAGGTTCTCTCGTTTGGAGTCATCCAGTACCTCCTGCCCCTTTCTTCACTGCCGCATCTAAATCTGGCGATCATTATTTGGGGAACAATATTAATGAGTAATATATTGCAATTAGTATTACGGTATCACAAAAATTAGCGTTTAGTATAACCCAAGTTTTAATTACTGTATCCCGTAAAATATATTAGTTGTTATAATTGAAGTTACGACACATTCTAGAGTTCCTCTGTTATCTAAGCGTGGCGTAATATTACAGTATATTCGGTAAAGTAAAGGGTTGCATATCTGCGGGAAACCTACGGAAACCATTAAACAAATGCGGCACCTGGGGCTGAAGGGAAAATGAGGGCTTCTACACTTAAATCAACTTTTTTTACAATGACACTACCACCCTTCGCATCAGCAAATAATGAGCTAACAATTAACGCAGAAGACAGGTGTTACTCTTTGCGATCGCTTAAGACCCCGATCGTTCATTATTTAACCGAAAAAGAAACAAAAATTGAATCATTCAGACCTTAGAAGGTCGGGAAAAACATTCAGACGATGAAAACACATCTCTCGCGGATAAAAACAGAGTGGAAAAAAAGGGAGGCAAGAATACGTCTGAGAAGTATCTGTGTTGCGTGCTACTAGAAATTTACAATAGACCGCCATTTTCTGTATTTCCAGTTTTATATTTCTACCCTTATGGGCATAGTAGACAGTTGCGGGTCAATATATAATACCCACCACGCTAATGCCACTACTACACTACTACATAGAAGAGGGTGGAATCTTTTGTTTCCCTTTTTTTATTTCTCTGTGCACAAAGAAATAAAACCACGACTAAAAACAGACGGGCAAATTACTCAATTCTATATAAAAATTAAAACCATGCAATTTATTACTCCAATTCATTTCTGCAACTATTAAGAAAAAACTTATTGTGAACGAAAACAATAATTATTTATTCTTTTTTTCCTCGCCGCGCATAGAATAATTACTAAGATTATAATAATATTCAGCTCAGAAAACATCTGAACTCCTTTTTGTCAGAACTGGAACGAAATTTAAGAACAAACTAAATCATTTAAAGGGGAAAAGAAACTCAACGCGAACTTCATATGAATTGTTACATGTTAAATTTATTTATGTCTTTTTTTCTTATTCTTTCTTGGAAAATTTCTTTTATTTTACTTTCCTATATTTCTTAAATCTCTCCACACGCTATTTATTATTCCATTCTTATCATAATATACAGACTACAAACTTCTTCCGAACTATTTTTATGAGACTGGCGTATCTCTCAGAATCAACATATAAATGTATATTATATTAGGCTGAAAAAGTTCCAAAAACCACAATATTTTACAATCTTAATTTGAATAACAATGAATATGCAAACTTACACTGTGGACAAGAAAAACTTTTAATCCCTTCTTGAAATTTAATTCTTTATTAAAATTAAAATGATTTAATTAAGATACTATATGTAAAACCAGACAAAACACATATGCATACATATTATGTAAGATTTACAACATATAAGGTTCTTAATTTTCTTATTTGGTAAAACATTTATGAAAAAACATGTGCGGTCAGGGGTCCACCGTCAGGAACAAGTCAGAATAAGTTCCTCACCCATTTTCTAACTCGAAATAAAATCTGACACACAGACACACTAGAAAGAGAGAGCGCGCGAGAGGGGTGTGTATATGCCTGGTCAGAGAAAGGTACACTGAGAGAAGGAGAAAGATGTAAGGAGGGGTATAACGCAAAAATCTTACGTGACGTTACATTTTCTCCCAAATCGCACTTACCGCAAACCGCGTTAAGGAACTTCGTTCAAAAAAACTTTTTAAATCCCACGTTTTCATCAAAATACAATTAAATGGAGAAAATATTGTTGGCTATAAAAGCGTGGTTATCTTAATGGACGCTCCACGCTTTTATTTAAACCCGTTTAGATAAAAATGCAACTGTGCAACATTATATTTAGAAAAAAATTTACTTTTAATAATTATAATAATTATAATTTTCTTGGTTTACCAAGACCAATGAAAACATTTATTTGGCTAACAGATATTTAAAAAAAAAACAAGCCATTCAAACGATGTTTATGTGCATACTAAATTCAGTTGGTATATGTAGGATTAATAAAAACACAATTCAATTTGTTGTTTATGATTATATAATAATTTAGTAATTCCAATTGGAATCGACGAGAAATTTTTGTTATTAAGCAGTAGAACTTTTTGCCACCGTTCCTGTATTCCTGCACACTAATCAGCTGTTACACTTATATCCAACTATGTTTAAATTTCACTATACTATATAAAAAATTACTATACCAAGGGGAAAGTGTTAATTGATTATTCCACTCAGAAACAAAACCAAATCAATTACTTGATTATTATATAATAGGATATGTAATTATGAATAGGATGGTTGCGACAGTTACTACGTGGTAATCCATACTTACATTGAATTGAAAAATTCACTTTGTTTTTTACCACACTTATATTATGTAAAAATATTATATAACTTATTATTCACAGTTATATAAATTTCTACACATATCACGACTCGAGTTTCGACGTTTGACGGTCATTTTCACTTGTCAAACGTCGAAACTCGAGTCGTGATATGTGTAGAAATTTATATAACTGTGAATAATAAGTTATATAATATTTTTACATAATATAAGTGTGGTAAAAAACAAAGTGAATTTTTCAATTCAATGTGGATATGTAATTTATTTCTTACAATACAGATAAAAAATGCAGCAGTCGGTAACTGGTTCGTAAAAGTGTACCACGTTATATATATATATATATATATATTTTTTTTTTTTTTTTTCAAAGAGAGGAGGAAATGCATTATGCACACGGTAGTGTCGGACCCGCCCTGACTAAAACCTCCTCTCATGACTTCTCATTTTGCTGGAACCGCGTGAGCATTACTTCGCGAAAAGAGAACTGGTGTTCTAATCAACCTATATCCCTTGCTTCTTTTTGCCGTTCTTGTACGATATTCCGCACAAGGGTATCCACAATATTCCACGTATCCTGGTGAACAAGCACGAACTCCATACAATTATGGCTAGTTAGTGTAACTCCCGCTGCATTAGGTGCTGCGACTATTAGCAGTCTCAATTTATCGCATTAGAAGAACACGTGGTTTGCATCTTCTACCACCATGCATTTTCGGCACAAGTCACTATCGCTGAGGTGGAAGCGATTCTGATAACTATTGAACCACCCGTGTCCACTCAACAATTGGCAGAGGTAGAAATTTATCCCTCCGTGCTTGCGTCCTATCCAGTTTTTAAGATCTGGTATCAGTAAGCGTATCCATGCCCCTTTTTCGGTATCCGTTGCCCATTTTCGCTACCATTCTGTAAGTGTATCCCAGTCGGTGCTACTTTCTATTCCTTTGGCAATTTGATACTGGAGGAATCTCTTTTTAACTTGGAGATCAATGGGTGGAATTCCGGCCAGTACCAATGCAGCTTCCGTAGACACAGTTCGAAAACTGCAGCATATCCTCAACGCTAGTCTACGTTGTACCCCTGCCACGAGTTTTCTGTATTTTTCCCACTTGGTAGCCTGGCTCCATATGGGCGCTGCATACAGGAGAATCGAATGTGCCACGTTTGCAAAAATCTTCCTGTTGGATGATTTTGGTCCCTCTAGGTTTGGCATAATTCTGCTTAGTGCCATTACGGATTTTTCAGCTATGATGCTGCATGTCGCCACATGTTCCTTGTATATGTATCACATGTATCCTATATATATATATATATATATATATATATATATATATATATATATATAAATATATATATATATATATATATATATATATATATATATATATATATATATATATAAGATTATAGTAATATTCAGCTCAGAAAACATCTGAACACCTTTTTGTCAGAACTGAAACGAGATTTAAGAACAAACTAAATAATTTAAAGGGGTAAAGAAACTCAACGCGAACTTCGTATGAATTGTTACATGTTAAATTTATTTATAAAATGTAGACACAGTTCGAAAACTGCAGCATATCCTCAGCGCTAGTCTACGTTGCACCGCATCCCACGAACGAGCTCTCAGTATGCGTCTAACGCTTGACCCCCACGGACGCATATATCTCCTGAAAATGGCGAATGTTAGTTCGCCGAAACGTCGAGAATCCGGTTCTTTTCGGAACCAACCCTCAAAATCAACGCGGAATCCCCGAGAAAACAACACAACACAGGTATCTATCCGCGAAAACCTCAAATACAACATATATATATATATATATATATATATATATATATATATGTATATATATATATATATATATATATATATATATATATATATATATATATATATAACCCATACCATACCAACCCATAATGTTAGTTCGCCATAACGTCGAGAATCCGGTTCTTATCAGAACCAACCCTCAAAATCAACGCGGAATCCCCGAGAAAACAAAACAACACAGGTATCTATCCGCGAAAAACTCAAATACAACATATATATATATATATATATATATATATATATATATATATATTTATTATTTGAAGAAAGAGCTTCTCGTAAGTCTCGTAAGTCAATTCTTTCTGTAAGTTAAGCTGGTCGGCTAGTCTTTTGGATCGGGTGGTAAGATTGTTGTCTACAGATGCTAGTTGTTTGGGATGATGGTGCGAAGAAGCGTTCAGATATCTGTCTGTATGGGTTGGTTTCCGCTACACAGTGTGACTCAAGGTGCCGTCAGGTTTCTTCTGTGCCAAAACATCCAAGAAAGGAAGTCGTTGATGCTTTTCTATCTCCATTGTAAATTTAATTTGGTCGTGTTGGGAGTTAAGATGGGTAAGGAATTTGTCCAGCTCTGGTCTGCCGTGGGGCCATATTACAAATGTGTCGTCAACATATCTTAACCAGAGTGTTGGTTTAAGTGTGGCTGATGAGATTGCCTTTTCCTCAAAATCTGTAAGAAATATGTTGGCTATTACTGGAGATAGAGGTGAACCCATTGGTGCTCCTAGGACTTGTTTGTATATTTGACCATCGTACCTAAAGTATGTATTCTCTAAACAATGTTCTGCCAGATCTGATACATACTTTTCTGGTTTTAATTTTGATCTTATGATGTTTAAGGCCTCTTATGATGTTAAGGGACCGGTACTTTTGTGAATAAAGAGCTTACTACCAACGGAGCTTACTATTGGTCGGAGTGGGGCTCCATCTTTTTGAATCTTTGGTAAACCATATATCTTGGGACACCGTGAAGATTTCTCCCTTGGTATAAGATAATTGAAGACATCGGTGCAAAAAGGAGGCAGCTCCATTTTAGCATTTTTTTCAGGAGAAACAAAAAACGTTCTTTTGTTTTACTACGAATTATTTTAATTTATATGTTTTATTCTTATGTAGGCTTAAACTCTAGTACCTAATACATAATATACTAATAAACTACGCTTTTTGGAAATTATATTGAATAACAATATCAAAAGAAAACTTTGGAGCTGCCCCCTTTTTGCACCGAAGAGTAAAAAAAACACAAATTTCAATGAGATTTATTAACAAAATTTTATCAAAAGTAATAAATAAACAAAAACTAATCATCCGTAAAGCTATCTTCTTCTGGCTGAGTAGGTTCTTCTTCTCCTTGACACTTCAGCCGATCATAAAACCACATACAGTCAGAAGGCACATACTTTTTTGCAAGTTCTTTCACTTGTAGGTATTTAGGGCGCTTAAGTGGTAACAGTCCAGAGTATAGGAGTAATGTAGAAGGAGGTAAGGTCAAAGTTACGCCATGTTTCTGAAGAGTAAATAAGTCCTTAAGGAAGGCACTGGCCGAACTGCTGCATTCCACGCCTGCTTCTGTGTACTCCATGACACGATAAGAACATATACAAAATTTCTGTTTTCTTTGGTATAACACGTACTTTTTAAAAGTCCCGTTGAAATGACCACTGAAGTTTAAAATTATTTCTTGGGAGACTGGAACCACTATTTTTTACCATTTTAATGGTATTTTTTACCATTGCAACCCATTCTTCTGGCAATACGATCCTCTCCCGTTTCCTTTTCTCCTTTTCGATCAATCCGATGCTCCGATCACAAGGCAGGAAACTATGTCCTGGTTCTGGATATCTGTGTATAATTTTAGCAAATCTATTAGTATTTGCAAGTGTGTAAAGATACTGAGCTAAGACTTGGTTTTTATTTTGTGAGCTGCAGTTATCAGAATACAGGTATAATTTTGTCACTGTTGATGGTACAAAATTTTCAAGAAAATAATGTAAAAAGCTTACTACATTCTTTCTTGGCTATGGTTTCATCGTACATGAAAAGTACGATTTCCCCGAACTGGCTGCAAAGACACAAAAGTTGTATTCCCACAGTTACCGTTTATAAAAAACATCTCCACTAGGTACGTGGGAAATAGGCATATTCTGTTGATAATCAAAAGCTAACAGCTCCACCTCATCTTTGTTCTCCGAAATTTCAGCAGTATCTTCTTTCATTTTTGTGTAAAAATAGTTTGCTTTTTTCTCATGTACTTGTTCTTCAGTTATTAGATTCCTCTTTACTTCTTCATTCTCTTCCGCTGATATGAGGTTGTCCAGTCTATCGCAAGTCTGGCAAGTGTCCGACCGTGACTTTCCAAATGAGTGGTTATAATTTGAAATAAAGTACCGATTAAAATAATCGTTTGAAACTTGAGGCTTTACTTTTTTACCGTTCAGGATGGCAACGTATATGTCGGGTTCGTACTTTTGAAGATAAAGCCTATGCATTTTTTGCATATTTAGTTCAGGTGACAAATAAAACTTATTTTAATTTTTAGTGTGGCTATAGTGTGACGATCTTTTTGGAAATGACTGTATATGCGAATCAATTTGATGTAATACATCCTCACGTATCATATTAGGGCGATTGGTGTGTTTTCCACGCATATCTTTGGGTGCCTGAATGTTATCTTTCAAGTGCTTCATAAGAAGTTCTACTCTTTTCTTACTAACACCATATAATGAACAAAAAGCATTTTTACAAACCCTGGTTACAGTTCTGCCGATTTTTATAGTATATTCACAGGAACAAGAACGTTTTCGTCCTCCACCCAATTTAGGTCTAGATCTGGCAACCTTTTTTATAACTATTTGTCCTCCTAGAAATATGTCCTGTTTCGCTTTGTTGGCAATATTATTAAAGATTGTCAAAATATCTTGCTTGGCAGTGTCGTTTATTTTTGTGAAACATTTGAATTTACAGTTACAATTTTTGCCAGTTTTCCTTTCACCTTTCATTTTTCACATTTATGTTTTTAATGCCGATGTAAGATTTTCCTTCAGCTTTTCTTTTCTTAGCAATATTTCTATTCCACTTACTTTCATCTCTTGCTCGTTTCTTGCCAACTTGTTTTTTTACAACTGTTTGTTTCTATTCACCGTCATCACTTTCAGAATCACTTTGGACCAGCGATGATATTTCAGCACTTGAATTAAACACAGAAAAGCGTCCAACACTAGGTCCAGGGTCATCTTGAGAAAAATCAGGATCTCTGTCCGAATCGTCAAATTGTTCGTTTGAACTATTGGTAGCCGACATATTATTCGATAATCTACTAAACATAACGGCAACGTCTTCCATATTACATGTGTTGCATCCAAGCGGCTAAAGTATGAACTATTCATTCCGTGCAAAAACGAGGTAGCTCCAGAGCTGTCTCCTTTTTGCACCGAATCTAATAAGGAGCCATCTATATATTCATTATATTTCCCTTACGAGTTAACGAAACTACTTCGTTTTTGCACCAATTGAAAGAGCGCCTTTGAATTGCCTTATAGCGATTAAAAACGAAAAATCGTAAATATATGGAGCTGCCTCCTTTTTGCACCGATGTCTTCAATTCATTGTTGCCTTGTCAATGCTGGAGCTTAGGATCTTTTGTCTGGTAGTTTTCTCAAGATAGGATGTGGGGTCCGTTGTACTGGGTAGATATGCGGTATAATCTAAGATTGTGGTAATTTTTTGTTTATAGTCAGCACTGTTCATGACTACAGAGCAATTTCCCTTATCAGCTGGTAGGACCACAATGCTGTTGTTTTCTCTTAGTGCTTTGAGGGCTTTGAATTCCTCGTATGTGATGTTTCATGTCGGTGGTTTGGCAGATCTTAAAATGTGGCATGTTTCCTGTCTTATTTTCTCGGCTAATGTACATAAAATAGCAGTCTCGACAACAGTGATTATATCTTCTTTGGGAAGGCGAGTTGGTGCTATTGCAAAGTTAAAACCCTTGGCCCGTACGGTTTCGGTAGGTTCGTCTGAACCTATCAGACCTATCGCGCCGCGATAAAAAAAAACCGCTTGCCCGGATCGACTCCTCGGAGGTTAGGCTTTTTTTTAACGTAAATTTCTACTTTTTAACTATTTACTATAGTCTTTCTTTACTTCTCTAATTACTTTATTAATTTCTTACTTTACTTACACTAATTCTCTCTCAGATCTTTTGGGTTGCACTCACTACTACTTCACATACACTTTCCAATTATAATTCATGAATTAATTTACATATAAATATATGATATAAATAATATATAAATAATAAAAAATAAAAAACTTAATTCCAAACCAAAAAAAAAAAAAAAACTAAAGATAGTTTCAAATCAATAATCAAAACTAAAAAAAGACAATTCCAGAAACTTTTATATGTAGAACCATATGAGAGACAAAACCGAAAAAAGAAAAAGAAAAACTGCTTTCAAAACTTGCACCGAGCACTTGAGAACGCATCCGCTCGTAGGTCTGAAAGATTGTAAACCACTTTGTCGATGTTGAGTGGTTTTGGTGCAGGTTTTTGTCTCTGTCTGAGAAGGTTGCATTTTTCTTTCTGTCTATTGGTAATTATGTAATTAATAATCTATTCTGTTCGGCTCTGTTGTTATATATTAAGCCTATCTGTTGCCAGAGGAGAGGATGTAGCGTAGTGGTTAGAACTATGTGGGTTGCTAGGATATTTTGACTGATGCTGTCAAGTTTCTGTCGTTTGGTTTGGATTTCGTCCCGAAGCAAAGCTTGGATTGCGTTGTGTAGTATTTTGTTTGACCTGGCTGTCGGCTTTTGGTGTGACAGCCTCATACAGACGGGTGTTATGTCTGTATCTCTACAGCGACGTAAAAATTCTAAATCGCATAATAATTGAGAGCGGTTTGTCCGTAGTTTCTCTAAACTACGGGTGAGGTGGTAAATTTCCTCCCCGTGGAGGTTTATAATGTTGTATTTGAGGTTTTCGCGGATAGATACCTGTGCTGTTTTGTTTTCCCGGGGATTCCACGTTGATGTTGAGGGTTGGTTCTGAAAAGAACCCTATTCTCGACGTTTAGGCGAACTAACATTCGCCATTTTCAAGAGATATATGCCTCCGTGTGGGTAGACGCAGAAAAAACACAGGCAATTATCTTCACGATGAAAAAATTTAAGCACGAACCCAGTAGCTGCTTGAGAATTCACAACACGGACATAAAATGGGAAAACCGAATCAAATATCTAGGCGTAATCCTAGACGAAGCTCTTACATTTTCAGAACACATCGAACAGACAGCGAAAAAGCAAAACAAATTAAAGGCTACCTCTACCCGCTCTTAAACAGGAAAAGCAAGCTGAACATAAGGAACAAACTACAAATCTACAAGTCCATAATACGGCCGACAATGACGTACTCATCGACGTGCTGGATACAATCCAAAGAACGGAAAATCTACAAACTTCAAATCAATGTTAGTTCGCCTAAACGTCGAGAATAGGGTTCTTTTCAGAACCAACCCTCAACATCAACGTGGAATCCCCGAGAAAACATATATATATATATATATATATATATATATATATATATATATATATATATATATATATATATATATATATATATATATATATATATATATATATATATATATATATATATATATATATATATATATATATATATATATATATATATATATATATATATATCAATAGTAACCCTAGTAACTTTAATGAACGGGATCGTTTGAAATTTCTGTGTAAAAAAAATATTAAAAAGTGGTAAAATTGATGAGTTTATTAAATATAAATTTGTTAGTGTGACTGTACAAATCTGCACCAGTAATAGAGTCTTTATACTAGAATTTTCGGATTAAATTTGAATTATATTTGGCGATACGTCGAGCATTCAGAACCATCCCTCAAGATCAACGCGGAATCGCCGAGAAAACAAATCAACATATATATATATATATATATATATATATATATATATATATATATATATGAATATATATATATATATATATATATATATATATATAAATATATATATATATATATATATATATATATATATATATATATATTATTATTATTATTATCGATAATTCCCCTTTAAGGAGAGCGCTAAAACACAATCAATTTAAGTGTATGTCATTTTTTCTATCTTCTTATTTCTGCCCAGAAACCTCTCATATATTCACTGTGTTTCTTCTTCATCTCTTCTGTCCACTTCTTTACTGTTTTCTTCTCTTTGGGAGTTAGTTCAAACTTCTGTTTTCTGATTTTTTCTCGGTATTTTTTCCTGTCGGTCATGTCTTCTGTGGAGATGTTGAGTATCTTGAGGTCTTCCAAGGTTTCCTTTACCCAGTTGGTTTTCACTGTATTTGTCATCAATATGTTAAAAATTTTCTTAGTCAGTCTGTTTTCATTCACCCTATATATGTGTCCATAGGATTTTGCCCTTCTTTTCCTGATGTTGTTTGTAACCGTCTCTGTCTGTTCGTACAGTTCTTTTGTTGGTGTCTTTATCCAGATCCCCTCTTTCTGAACCGGCCCATAGATCTTTCTTAGTATTTTCCTCTCTTGTTTTTCTATATCCTTGATTTTCGTTCGTCCCTTGATTACCGTTGTTTCTGAGGCATACAAGGCCTCTGGTAGAACTACTTTATTGTAGTGTCTTAATTTAGCATTGATAGAGATACTCCTTTTGTTGTAGTCGTTCCATGTAAGTCTGTATGCTTGTTGTAGTTTTTTGACCCTTACTTCATTGGATTTTGTGTTCAGTCCTGTTTTCTCTATAATCTCTCCCAGGTATTTGAAACTGTCTACTTGTGTTGTCTTTCCATACTTAGATATAAGTGGGTGTCTGTCTGTTGATTTTGTGTCCATGTACTGTGTTTTTTCGTAGGAGATTTGTAGCCCTGCTTTGGATGAGATTTCGTTGAGTGTCTCTAGAGCTACTTTGGCTTCTTTTCTACTATTTGTTATGATGTCTATATCATCAGCGAATGCCATACATTTTATATTTACGATTCTATCCTTGTGTCTCCCCATCTTTACCCCACTCACTCCTTTTTCCCATGTCACGATTATTTTCTCTAAAACTGAATTAAATAGAATGGGTGATAGGCCATCTCCCTGTCTCACTCCAGTCTTAATTTCAAATGGTTCTGAGACCTCTCCCATGAACTTCAATTTTGATGTGGTATTTGTTAGTGTTTCCTGGATTAGATTTCTGTTCTTGTTGTCCACCTTCATTTCTTCCAATGTGTTGAAGAGTGTTTTTCTATCTATTAAGTCGCAGGCCTTCTTGATGTCGACGAATATTACTGTGGTGTTCCTGGTCTTTCTCGTTGTTAGTGTTGTTTTCAAGCACCAGATCTGTTCACTGCATGATCTTCCTTTCCTGAGCCCTCCTTGGTATTCTCCCATCTGCGGGTCTATCTGAGGTTCTAGCCGATTTAACAGGGATTTGGACAGAATTTTGTATGTCACAGGTAGTAATGATATTCCTCGGTAGTTATTAGGGTCCGCTTTGTCTCCTTTCTTGTGGAGGGGGTGTATTAGGGCTAAATTCCATTCTTCTGGTATTTTTCCTGTTTCCCAAATGTGTTTAATGATTCTGTGTATTTTAGTTGTAATGTTTTCATGGTCTAGCTTCCAGATTTCTGAAATCAGTCCATCTTCTCCAGGTGCTCTGTAATTTTTCAGTGATTTTATTATCTTTACAATTTCTTCTAGTGTAGTGGGTTTGCAATCCGGGTTAGGTTCTGGCTTTTCGAACTGTATTTCCTGTGTTGGTTTTTCACAGTTGAGTAGTGTGTCAAAGTAGTTTGCTAATATTTCACAGTTCTTTTTAGGGTTTGTCTCCAATCATCCGTTTTGTCTTTTAAAGCATAAGCTCGGTGGTTGATATCCTGTCATATTTTCCCTGAATATTCTGTAAAAATTTCGTGTTTTGTTTTTGTTGAAGTTCTCTTCTATCTCCTTCAACATGTTGTTTTCATAACCTCTTTTTTCTCTGCGGATTATTTTGGAGGAGGCCTTCTGTATCTTGTTAAATTCTTCCCATTTTTCGTGTGTTCTGTGGCTGTTAAATTTTTTCCAGGCTTGTATTCTGTCTTCTATAACTCTGTCGCATGCCATGTTCCACCATCTGTGTTTCCTTTTTCTCGGTGGTTGTCCCAATTTTAACAATTCTTTCATTTTTACTGACAGTTCTGTCCAATTGTTACTCTTAATTTTCTTAATTTTTTCTGTAATTTCTTTCTTGTTTAATTGTAGGTACTCTGGGTCTGTTCTGAAAGTTCTGTTGGTTCTCTTGATTTGTCTGTAGGGTATAAATTTAATTTTGATTTGTAGGAGATGATGATCGGATTCGAAAAATCCGATGTAATTTCCTTGTCCTAACATTCATAATTTCTCTGGTGTTTTTCTTGGATATCGTTATGTGGTCAATCTGAAATTCTCCTAGGTCGTTGTTGAGAGATTTCCAAGTCCGTAGTTTATTGTGTGGTTTCTGGAATTGCGGTAACATGATTTTGAGGTCGAAATTTCTGCAGAAGTTTATTAAGTTCTCTCCATTCTTATTTGTCCTCTTGTGGGCCGTGTGTTTTCCTGTTGTGTCTCTGAATTTTCTTTCCCTGCCTAATTGGGCATTAAAATCTCCTAGTAACACTTTTACTTGCTTCGTGGGAATTTTGTTCGTGGTTTCTTCCACATCCTCCCAGAATTCTTCAATCATCTGCGGGTTTTTCTTGTTGTAGTTATTCGTGGGGGCATGTGCGTTGATCAGTGCATAAGCTTTGTTCCCAGATCGAATTGTAAGTGTTGATATTTTTTCTGATTTTGAGGTGAAATCCATTACAGAATCCAGTATCGATTTGTGTACTACAAATCCTGTTCCGAAAAGTTTGAGGTTTCTTTTTGAAATGGTTATGGCTGGCTTCCCTTTGAATATTCTGTAGTTTTCCGAGTCAAAGTGGTTCTCATCTGAGAATCGTGTTTCCTGTATTGCCAGTATTTTGATATTAAATTTATCCATGGCGTTCGTTAGTTGTTTCAATTTACCTACTTTCAGTAGTGTGTTCGTGTTGAGTGTTCCCATGTAAAATATTCTCTTAGTCTTGAGTGTTTTTGAGAGGCTCCGATTCTTCTCTTCATGACATGCCTGATCCCTGGAATCTGATGATCAGGTCTATTACCCAGCCTTTTGGACTGGGGCCCAGGGTAGTGGATTATTTCCCGTTGTTCTGACATGATTACTGGTTTGTATTGAGGTTTTGGAGCTGAAAGCCAAACGGATCTCACAAAATTTCGACTGGAGTGTTGAGTTCCAGAAGGTTCAATCACAGCCGAGCTCAGAGCCAACAGACGCTGACCAGAGTACCGGTGGTTCCCACACAGACTTGTCTGGATTTTCACCTGTAACCCTAGGCAGGGGCCCTCACAGGGTGCTACAATCCGGAGCCAGATGGACCTAGGTTTTTTAATGAGGTGTTACTCCTCGCCCTCCTTTAAAAATTATTCAATCAAAAAAAATCCAGAAATTTTTAAACTTTCCCACCCATCACAGTAACTATGAAATTTTGGCGTTTTTTTTTCTAAAATGTCAAAGTTTGTTTAAATTTAATCCGAAAGTTCTAGTATAAAGACTCTATTACTGATGCAGATTTGTACAGTCACACTAACAAATTTATATTTAATAAACTCATCAATTTTACCACTTTTTAATATTTTTTTTACACAGAAATTTCAAACGATCCCGTTGTTAACGTTACTAGGGTTACTATTGATATATATATATATATATATATATATATATATATATATATATATATATATATATATATATATATATATATTGATATAAAATGATATAAACCTCAATACAAACCAGTAATCATGTCAGAACAACGGGAAATAATCCACTACCCTGGGCCCCAGTCCAAAAGGCTGGGTAATAGACCTGATCATCAGATTCCAGGGATCAGGCATGTCATGAAGAGAAGAATCGGAGCCTCTCAAAAACACTCAAGACTAAGAGAATATTTTACATGGGAACACTCAACACGAACACACTACTGAAAGTAGGTAAATTGAAACAACTAACGAACGCCATGGACAAATTTAATATCAAAATACTGGCAATATAGGAAACACGATTCTCAGATGAGAACCACTTTGACTCGGAAAACTACAGAATATTCAAAGGGAAGCCAGCCATAACCATTTCAAAAAGAAACCTCAAACTTTTCGGAACAGGATTTGTAGTACACAAATCGATACTGGATTCTGTAATGGATTTCACCTCAAAATCAGAAAAAATATCAACACTTACAATTCGATCTGGGAACAAAGCTTATGCACTGATCAACGCACATGCCCCCACGAATAACTACAACAAGAAAAACCCGCAGATGATTGAAGAATTCTGGGAGGATGTGGAAGAAACCACGAACAAAATTCCCACGAAGCAAGTAAAAGTGTTACTAGGAGATTTTAATGCCCAATTAGGCAGGGAAAGAAAATTCAGAGACACAACAGGAAAACACACGGCCCACAAGAGGACAAATAAGAATGGAGAGAACTTAATAAACTTCTGCAGAAATTTCGACCTCAAAATCAACGCAATTCCAGAAACCACACAATAAACTACGGACTTGGAAATCTCTCAACAACGACCTAGGAGAATTTCAGATTGACCACATAACGATATCCAAGAAAAACACCAGAGAAATTATGAATGTTAGGACAAGGAAATTACATCGGATTTTTCGAATCCGATCATCATCTCTTACAAATCAAAATTAAATTTATACCCTACAGACAAATCAAGAGAACCAACAGAACTTTCAGAACAGACCCAGAGTACCTACAATTAAACAAGAAAGAAATTACAGAAAAAATTAAGAAAATTAAGAGTAACAATTGGACAGAACTGTCAGTAAAAATGAAAGAATTGTTAAAATTGGGACAACCACCGAGAAAAAGGAAACACAGATGGTGGAACATGGCATGCGACAGAGTTATAGAAGACAGAATACAAGCCTGGAAAAAATTTAACAGCCACAGAATACACGAAAAATGGGAAGATTTAACAAGATACAGAAGGCCTCCTCCAAAATAATCCGCAGAGAAAAAAGAGGTTATGAAAACAACATGTTGAAGGAGATAGAAGAGAACTTCAACAAAAACAAAACACGAAATTTTTACAGAATATTCAGGGAAAATATGACAGGATATAAACCACCGAGCTTATGCTTCAAAAGACAAAACGGATCATTGGAGACAAACCCTAAAAAGAACTGTGAAATATTAGCAAACTACTTTGACACACTACTCAACTGTGAAAAACCAACACAGAAAATACAGTTCGAAAAGCCAGAACCTAACCCGGATTGCAAACCCCCTACACTAGAAGAAATTGTAAACATAATAAAATTACTGAAAAATTACAGAGCACCTGGAGAAGATGGACTGATTTCAGAAATCTGGAAGCTAGACCATGAAAACATTACAACTAAAATACACAGAATCATTAAACACATTTGGGAAACATGAAAAATACCAGAAGAATGGAATTTAGCCCTAATACACCCCCTCCACAAGAAAGGAGACAAAGCGGACCCTAATAACTACCGAGGAATATCATTACTACCTGTGACATACAAAATTCTGTCCAAATCCCTGTTAAATCGGCTAGAACCTCAGATAGACCCGCAGATAGGAGAATACCAAGGAGGGCTCAGGAAAGGAAGATCATGCAGTGAACAGATCTGGTACTGGAAAACAATACTAACAACGAGAAAGACCAGGAACACCACAGTAATAATCATCAAAATTGAATAAACATCAAAAATGAAGTTCATGGGAGAGGTCTCAGAACCATTTGAAATTAAGACTGGAGTGAGACAGGGAGATGGCCTCTCACCCATTCTATTTAATTCAGTTTTAGAGAAAATAATCGTGACATGGGAAAAAGGAGTGAGTGGGGTAAAGATGGGGAGACACAAGGATAGAATCGTAAATATAAAATGTATGGCATTCGCTGATGATATAGACATCATAACAAATAGTAGAAAAGAAGCCAAAGTAGCTCTAGAGACACTCAACGAAATCTCATCCAAAGCAGGGCTACAAATCTCCTACGAAAAATCACAGTACATGGACACAAAATCAACAGACAGACACCCACTTATAACTAAGTATGGAAAGACAACACAAGTAGACAGTTTCAAATACCTGGGAGAGATTATAGAGAAAACAGGACTGAACACAAAATCCAATGAAGAAAGGGTCAATAAACTACAACAAGCATACAGACTTACATGGAACAACTACAACAAAAGGAGTATCTCTATCAATGCTAAATTAAGACACTACAATAAAGTAGTTCTACCAGAGGCCTTGTATGCCTCAGAAACAAAGGTAATCAAGGGACGAACGAAAATCAAGGATATAGAAAAACAAGAGAGGAAAATACTAAGAAAGATCTATGGGCCGGTTCAGAAAGAGGGGATCTGGATAAAGACACCAACAAAAGAACTGTACGAACAGACAGAGACGGTTACAAACAACATCAGGAAAAGAAGGGCAAAATCCTATGGACACATATATAGGGTGAATGAAAACAGACTGACTAAGAAAATTTTTAACATATTGATGACAAATACAGTGAAAACCAACTGGGTAAAGGAAACCTTGGAAGACCTCAAGATACTCAACATCTCCACAGAAGACATGACCGACAAGAAAAAATACCTAGAAAAAATCAGAAAACAGAAGTTTGAACTAACTCCCAAAGAGAAGAAAACAGTAAAGAAGTGGACAGAAGAGATGAAGAAGAAACACAGTGAATATATGAGAGGTTTCTGGGCAGAAATAAGAAGATAGAAAAAATGACATACGCGTAAATTGATTGTGTTTTAGCGCTCTCCTTAAAGGGGAATTATCGATAATAATAATAATATATATATATATATATATATATATATATATATATATATATATATATATATATATATATATATATATATATATATATATATATATATATATATATATATATATATATATATATACATATATATATATATATATATATATATATATATATATATATATAAATGTTGATTTGTTTTCTCGGCGATTCCGCGTTGATCTTGAGGGATGGTTCTGAATGCTCGACGTTTCGCCGAACTAACATTCGCCATTGTTAAAAGATATATGCGTACGTGCGGGTTTAAGCGCAAGATGGAAACTGAGCGCTCGTTATATGGGATGCTTTGTTTCTGGCGATCGTGAGCGTGTGCCCGTTGTTCCGCCGTCTTATGTTTTGGTTCGTTTTTTTTTGTTGTTGTCTGTTGTTGTTTGTCTTTTGTTTTCTGGTTCTGCTTTGGCGATTACGCAAAAAACGGTTCTTTTCATTCCCTTTTTTTCCCCCTTGGTTTTCTCGCTTCTTCTGCTGTGGCCTGTTGTCCTCGGCTGGGTTGGACCTGCTGTGGTGCTGTGGACTTTTGGCTTCTTTCTTTGTTTCTTCTGTGTTGTCTCATTTGCTGTGTTGTCGGTGTGGTCCTTTTATTTAGCTGGGGCTGCTCTGGGTATCCTGTAGGTAGAAAACAGTGTTATTTATTGTCTGAATGTGGTTTGTTGTAGTTTTGGGAATTTCCACTTGACGTTTGTTCTGTAGTTTGCGGTTTGTTGTATTGTTATATTGTCATGTTGTCGCATGTTGTAAAATGTTTTTTGTGTAAGTCTTGCTATGTGCTCTGTGATTGTTTCCATTTCGAGGTCTTTATATATTTGCTCGTTGGTTATGTACCATCGCAAGTCTGTGATTTGTCTCAGTATTTGGTTTTGTATAATTTGTAGTCGGTATTTTACCTGTTTGTTAGCTTGCATCTAGCACTTCGCACAGTGGGATAAAATCTCAAAAAACTGGCAAAAAAACTGGCCAAAAAAATAATTATTTTTTAATCCGATTTCAAGAATGCATCTCATTAGAGAACCCATGGGACCATCGGATTCCGGGAACTAAAAGAACCAGGTATTGAAAACCAACCCAAACTTTTATATCAAACGAAGCAGTTGAGTGTGTAGAATCGTGGGCGCAACAGTTAGTGAAAATACGTTAAAAAAACTTTAATTGTGTATTAAACGGTGAAAAAATTTTCGAATTTTATTTTGCAAAATGGATGAGCCACAGAAAGTTATGTAGAATTTAAATACAGCATTGGCTGTAAATAGATTGTTATTGTGTAGCAAGTATTAAAGAATAATTCATAGCAAAAACTTCAACGTTTTGAACTCGAAGATTCAAGTTTATGGAAAGATACAAAAAAAATGAGGGCAAATGAGTGCTCTAAATTTGCTCCGGTTAGCTTTATTAGACGTTTGCTGCTTGAGAAAATCAAGAATTGGCTGCTACTAGCTGCTACTTTGTCTTCAGTATAATTTTTTATCAAATCATTTATGAAATTAAGAAATTCTCACATTTATATTTTATAATACACAGACTAAATAACCGATAATAGTAATTTACATTAGCTCGTTTATAAGCTTAATTTATTTTGAAAGGGTCCCAGCAAGGTTAAAATTAACAAGTTTAAATAACAACATTGTGTGTAAAAATCTAGTTTCGCTGTCAAATCTAGTAATTTGACACGTTGTCAAATGTCACGATGAATCTCAAATTTGACACGATGTCAAATCTAGTTTTACAATTCAGGAGGCCAAAAATTTTATTTTTAACCGACTTCAAAAAAGGAAGTGGTTCTCAATTAGGTTGTGTTTTTTTGTTGTTACCTCGTTACTCTCTTTTTTATGAACAGATTTCGAAAATTCTTTTTTTGTTTGGGAGGGTATACTTCACTATTGGTCCCATTTAAATTTGAAGAAAAAAGTACCACCCCTAAGGGTGAAATAGGGGATGAAATTTTTTTGGCACTCATTTTTTTTAGTGCAGTTTTTGTTTTTGAAACAATTTCTTCGAAGTCTTTTTTTTTATTTTAATATATTAACTTTATACTAAACTTTATGCTATATACTTAAGTTTAATGTTCGCCATATTGGATCCGCCATTTTTTTTTTGGAAAACTAAAACTTAGATTCGTAATCAGTGCCCCAAAAATCTCGTTCCTGTCAAATTTTCGCAATATGTAAACATTTTCTAAGGAAAATGTTCTCCATATTGGATCCGCCATTTTATTTTTGGAAAAATGGAACTCAAATTCGTAATCAGCGACCCAAAAAACCCTTCCATACCAAATTTGGTGCGGATAGAATGAAACCTACTATTTATGGCCAGTTTTTTGAGATTTTATCCCACTGTGCGTCGGCGAGTATGTCATTATTGGTCGTATTACTGTCTTGTACAGTTTCAGCTTATTTTCCATGTTGAGTTTGCTTTTCCTGTTGACGAGGGGATAAAGATAGCCTTTAATTTGTTTAGTTTTCTTCGCAATGTAATCCATATGTCCTGCGAGTTAGTTTTTTGTCCAATATAATACCCTGATATTTTACCTGATTTTCCCATTTCATACTTGTATTATTAATCTTGAGGTGTTTTGCTGGGATGTGTTTGAATTTTCTTCTTGTGAACATGACCGCTTGCGTTTTCTCAGCGTTAAGTTGTATTTTCCACATGTTACACCAGCGAGTTATCTCATCTAGGTGGTTTTGTAATCTCTCGGTGATGGTGTTCGCCAAGATTCCTCTCGTAAATATAGCAGTGTCATCTGCGTATAGTGCAATTTTTGTGTTTTCCATTCTAGGTATGTCAGCGGTGTAAATGTTGTAGAGCAGGGTCCCCAGTATGAACCCTTGGGGGCACACGCTCCCACTGGACAAGTCGTCGACATCGTGTCATTTAATTTCACATGGAACGTTATGTTGCCGAGGTACGAAGCTAGTAGTTTTATCATCCCCATCGGGAATTTGAATTTATTCATTTTATATATTAAGCCTTCGTGCCACATCTTGTCGAAGGCCTTTGAGACGTCCAGGAGTACCGTTCCCATGGTGTATCCTCTGTTGAAAGCGTCAATTATCGCTTCGGTTATTCTAGTTGTCTGGTACGTTGTGGAATGTTCTTGTCTGAATCCGTACTGTTCGTCCGGGATTAATTGTTTCTCGTCAACTATGTCTGTCAGTCGAATGTGACTATGTCTGTCAGTCTGTTAGTAGGCTTATTGGCCTGTAGCTTGATGTTTTGTTCCTAGGTTTGGAAATCAGTATTGCTGTGGCGTGTTTAAATTGGGTCGGAAACGTTCTGAGTTTGAGCGATGCGTTCATTATTTGATTTATTCTGTCTATAGCGGGCTGAGTTAGGTTCTTGATAGTCACATTGTTTATATTATCACAACCGGGTGCTTTCCTGTTTTTAAGGTTTTTTATTATCTCGGCTATTTCCTCTTGCGTTGATTCTTATTTCGCAGTTTTCTTCGCTGTTTAGAATCCTCCTTACCGTTTCGTAGATTCCTTGATAGTTGTGGATTGCGTTTGGGATATTTGGCGTGAATTGTTCTTCGAGGGCGTTTGCGAAAGTCTCTGTCTTGTCAATGTCAGAGGTTGCTGTGCTGCCGTAGTTCTTTTTGATAGGTGGTATTGTGTTGCGGTTCTGTTGTTTTAGAGCATTGGTTAAATACCACGGTTCGTCTCTGGTGTCGTTTATTCGGTCTAATCTGTTTTCCCAGACTGCGTAGACTCTTGTAGCGCCAGTTTTACTTGTTTTGTCAGTCTGTTCAGGACCGTTTTGTCTGTCGGTGCTAGTGTGCGTTGGTACGTCTTGTTTGCTTTCTGTTTTCCGTTTTTGCGTATTAGGTTCATTATTTCCTATGTGAGTGTAGCTGTTCTGTTAATGGTTTTTTTTGTGGCGGTATGGAGCGCCTTTTTGTCCTTTAGAGTCCTTTATTTCGTTCTCGAATGTTTGTGCCGCCTGTTCTGAGCTTAATGGCTCCGTAATATCTGTGCAGGTTATATCTAGGTTCTGTTTAAACTTTTCCCAGTTTAATAATGTTTTTTATTTGTATTTCTGCAGTTCCACTATGTCTGTTTGCGTTAAAGTCTCCTGCAGGTATCGTTTCCGTATTATTTCTAAATATTTTATCCAAGTCTGGAGTGCTCATTTCTTTCCCTGGTGGCGAGTATAGTTAATACAAGGCGAGTGGACTGTCTGCGGTCATTATTTCGTTTCTGTGTTATCCGTCGTGTCTACGTCGGGCAATTCATGGTGTTTCAAATTCCTCTTGATTATTATGGCAATTCCGCCTCCGGCTTCTTGGCCCCTGTCTTTTCTGTATATTTGGTGGTTTGGTATGATCAGGCGATTGCACCGTCGCAGGCGCATTTCGTTGATTAGCGCCACATCTATGTTGTATTCCGTCATGCGTGCTACCAGTTTGAGTTTCTTACTTTCTACTCCATTTTCGTTCCAGAAAACAATCTTTAGTTCGTCCACGTTCCGTTTTCTAGTCATTTTTAATGATTTTGATGATGTTTGTGATGGTTTCTGCTTAATTTGTCAGTTCGTCCTCGTCTGTTTGTATGGAGGCGTAATTCTGTAGCAGTTTCGTTAATTCGTTCGTTACTTTTTCCATTTTTGTCTTTGTCGTCGGTGTTTTCCTTTCGGTGTTTTGTCTGTTTTCGTTAGCGGTTGCTTGTGCTGTGTCCCGGTAGGTCGTGTTTTCCCTAACTGTAGCTTGTCTGTAACTGTTCGGGTTTGTCCTGGGAGTTGGTCGTTGTTGTTGCCTTGTCGTATCTGCGGTTCTATTTGTTGGTTTGGCGGGGCAGTTCCTCCATATTGAGACGTTCGCCTCCGCAGTTTGCGCATTTTTGTGGCAGTGTTGGTGGTTTCTCGCATAGGTACGTGCTGTGTTTTCCAGCACATTTCATGCACCTATATTCGGTGTTGCAGTTTCTTTGTACGTGTCCATAGAGCTGGCATCTGTGGCATTGTACTGTGTCTCCTCTGGGCTTGAGCGGCTTTATTCTTATGCAGAGGTTGTATATTCTTTCATCTGATAGATGGATTTGTACAGTTTTGCTATTTCCACTAATACAATTTGGATAGGGATCGCGTTCCTTCCCTTCATTCTTGTCACCTTGATTGCCGGGTAACATTTTTCGCCTAAATCATTAAATATTTCTTCTTTCTCAACTTCGGTGGGGATTCCCTTGATCACCACCTTGAGGTTCTTCTCGGAGCTGAGTTGGTGTGTATGGAACTCATAGGTTTCCTCTTTCATCAGTCTGTACATTTCACGATAATCCGTTATCGTTTGCGGTTGGATTCTTATTCCGTCTCTTGTCGACGTGGCTCTTGTGAATTTGATGTGTTTGTTGTCCAGTTTCTTGCTAAGTCTGGTCCATTTTTCTTTGTTGCGTAGAGTGGGTTGTTTTCTTGGTTTTGTCAAGATTGGTATAGTATCATGAGCGCTCGTTCGTGAGACGCGACTACTTATAGCTGTATGGCTTCAAATCATGCTCACTGAATTCAGACATTAACCATTCAAATTGGTAAATGTATACATATACCGGTAAATGTGCATATTTGCCGATATTGTACTTTTACCGCGACAACATTGTATCATCTTCGTTAAATATTATTTATTAAGATATTTCTTTAAGGATGGAATGGGGTTTAGCAAAATCTCAGTCGACAATGTTTGGAGACCACTGATCTAGACCAGCGTATCTCTCTAACCTAACCTATGGGCCGTATTCAGTTTAGAATGGGTCGCGAATTGCGTGTTGGAATTGAAATAATCAGCACTTCCTAGACTAGGCTGTATTTTGAATGTAGTCAAATATAGTCAATGTGTTAATCTATTTATAGTTAAGTTTTCGGAAATTATGAACGACATTTTGAATTTCGTTGAGATTAGTTGTTTAATAACGACAACAAAGCAAGAGCTCAGTTATTTTGGAATACTAGAGAATAGTAATTCTAAAGGTATTAATTCGGATAATAAATATGCAGAAATATTTTACATGAATGGCAGAGGATTAGTTGGCAACGAATATTAAGCAACAAACATTTGGACAGGGACTCTTCTGTAAAATCATATTATATAACGACGAATAATCGATCTGTCTAATGGCATTGAATTACTACGGTCAGAAAAATATTAAAAACCCCAGTATTATGCATTTTAAATAGTGGAATTGATAGTTATTTCAAACGATGCAATAATACTACATGAAAAACGATGTAGTTTTAAATTAGTCTTCAGCAAGAAATTTAAAAAATCCTCGCCATGGCCAAAGTTGATTTTGAAATTTTTTATTGTATCTTGCACAGAAATGTATAAGATTTTATTTCAATACATTTCTTTGGCAATTACTAGCAGGTTACTAATAGTTACTAGAATTTCAAAAAGGTATGTCCATTATATGTGTTAACAATATTCGAGTATCATGTTAGCATCATAACTGTTATAAATAAAAAAGTTGCAGTAGATCAACAAACAAATACGAAGTTGGGTCACGCTGAAAAACGGTTTACAAAAGCTGGTATAGTCTGGTCAATGAAAGAAAAAGAATATTTTACTATTATACTAATATAGAATCAATCAATCAATGTTTAAGCAAATTTGTAAGCATTAGCTGTTTGCACAATAGAGATCTGTTTTACCTTGAAAGGAGATTTTCCTATATTGATTTGTTTTGTGATCTACAGAAAATGTGAGTTTATTTAAAAAATAACTAATCTGCAAGTTTCTCACATGAAATTTAAGATCAAACAAATTACAGATAGTTAAATTTATTTATGCACAAGTGAATCAATAAACATATCCTTGCAATGAGAATTGTATTGTCGATATAGTATTAAATATAGATGTAATTAAATTAATTAAACATATAATAATTTAAGGATATCAAAAAACCAATAAAAAACAGTATAGTGGTAAATACATGATGTGTACAAAAATATTAATAAAAAAAACTTCTTCGTTAAATAAAGTAATTTAATAATCTAAATGACATTGTAATGCGAAAGTAATTTTAGGGTTTATAACGAAAGTTATCCGTAAATAATCGAACCAATCGATATTTTGTGTTTTACACTTTTGTCCGACGTAATACATCATTGAACTATAATTACAAAACATTGAGCCAATATGTATTGAATTAAATAATATTTGGATTTAAATTCATTTCGGGCTTCTGTTATTATTAACATTTGCTGGAAACAGCTAATGCATCGCAATCAAATTTTTTAACATTGTCTTTTTGAAATGGCGATTTGTCATAATATTATTATTAATTGCTCACAATTTCCTATGTTTAAATAATTCATAAATAATTCGCTTTAATAAATTGGTTTTCTTTTTAAAACCGCATTAACATTTATGACAAAACTATGTGTTTACTAATAATACCTTTTAAATATGTATCTTATGCCCGCCATACACACAACGGTCCACATGACAGGTCTACCTGTGCAGGTTTGCCTGCGCAGGTATACCGGAGCGTGTGCGGGAATAGACCTGTGCAGTTTCTTGCGTACGGTTGACCTGCGCAGGCAAACCTGCGCATGTAACCTGTACGGTAGACCGTAACGTGTATGGCGGGCATTAGGACTAAACTGAACAACACGCCACATAATTAATAACTAACAACACAGGTATAAATAAACGAAATTGAGACTTGATACTTGCAAGTTAAAATATTTATGATATTAAATTGTTAATTCAAAATTATCAAATTCTGTTAGTACTGTTTGTCTACTTTGTATAAATTAACTGTTTAATATTGGTTGTAAAGTATCTACAATGTGACTTAACAATTACTTGTTATGTATCTAGTTTTGATATTTGATAGTAGTAGCACTATACTTTTCATACCCACCATTACGGCATTATTTTAATCCACCCCTCGACCCAGAGCAAGCGCTCCGAAAGAAAGAAATACAGAAAGCCGGTGTTACATGATGCGTCAAGCCCTGGATTCTACAATGGACTCAATTTAAACTCCAGCGCTTGAGTTAAAAGGGGCATACACAAAGATTTGTCAAACTATCACCTTTCAGCATCGGTAGATAGACACATCTAATATCAACGGTCTCGCATCGTCTAGTATCATAAAAGCGAGACGAGGCCGAGACGAGACCGTATGTGATCTCACTCTCGCGAGAGCGAGAACGCATGTAGTCTCGCTCTCGCGAGAGCGAGAGCGTATATGGTCTCGCTCTCGCGAGACACGAGAGTCTCGTTTCTGATCTCCGTCATACTTCTTCTTCAATCTTTGACTGTAAGGCCAAAGCCACATTACGTTTTTTTTTCCCGCGAGCGGTAACTGCTATAACAGGGTAACTGCTCGAGAAGCACACAGTACGCGTATACGTATTAAAATCAATCACGGGTAAAAATTAAAAAAAAAGATTAAAAACCGCGACGGTTAAGCTGTAGTGCGGCCTAGGCCTGATACGGGCAGCCGTAAAATTTTCTTGAATAAATTCGAACTGAGGGCTCGGGCATGTTACATTTCATTATATAACAATTAAAAGAGTAGATTTCGTAATATGAAATAGATGTCGTAGACAATCTCAAATTATGTTTGTTTTTATAATGAATTTTAAATAGTCATCAAAATAGAAGGTTTATATAAACAGACATTTATGGTTTGTTGTTACACATTTCTATGTGGATGGAACAAGACGAATTTCAAATATAGTATACAAATAGAAATTGTATGTAAACAGACATTTATAGCTTGTTATCGCTTCATTTTGATGCGGATGGAAGTAATGGTAACGGTATTTACTTTACTTTAATAGTAATAGTAATAGTAACCAAACAGAAAATTTATGATTTCTTATCGCTAGCTACGTTTTCAAGCACTAAAATGCATCGGTAATTTTTATGTGAGATATTTTTATTATTATATATATATTTTCACGATTTCTTATAGATATTCTAAGATATTTTGATCTTCAGTTGCAGCAAAAATGTCGTTGAGTGAAGGTACTAGTAGTAATAACCCTAATAAAAGGTCAAGATTAGATGAAAGGGCTGACGCATTAAGTGAAATTGAACCAGTTAATCAACAGTGTTTAATAAAAAATACATCTGTTACATCAAAATTTGATATTTTTTTAAAATTTGAAATAATTAAAGATGAGAAAAAAGCAATATGTTTAGTATGTGAAAAATCTAGAATAATAAAAATAATTAGTAGATAGGACAATAATAGACATTTATTAACTGCTCAACCGAAGGCCTTCGAAGAAGTTTATGGCATATCTACATCGATTCAAAAACCAGTGTCATCAGCTCAGAAAAAGTTGATTGATATGTTTTCTGAACAGGTAATTTAAGATAATTTTGATATAAGCAATGTCATTAATAAAGCTACAAATCATTATAAATTATTATAAATCCTATAAATTGTCAAATCGTTCAATATATCATAAATCTGGAAAACTTCGTAAGACCGTTTTGGTTTTAATTGAAATTATGTTGTTATTGATAATATATATGATTAAAGAAGTAGATGATGATTTGGTTATTTGGTTGATGAAAATTAGGAAATCTGAAGAATCACAAAAAAAGTTAATGAACTTTTGTAGTCTTTCTGACATTAATTATAGTAAACCTATTTTAGACGTTACGACTAGATGGAATAGCACTCAAAATATGATAGAAGTAGGAATTAGCTTAAAAACTAGTTTAAATTTATTTTGATTAAGTTATGAACATGATAAAAAATATATATTTTGAAAATGAGTGATGATGCATGGTCATTACTTGAACAAATAAATATGTTTTTAGAAAATTTTAAAATAGTATCAGACGCGACATGTGGCGAGAAATACATAGCATTACCATTAGTTGTGGCCTTTAATTTACTTATATCAGAAATTGAATCGACAGTTTCTGAATTAGATGTAAGCTCTCTTGATTGATTTTCAAGCATCAAGAGATAAAATGTTAAAACAATATAGTAAAAAAAAATTGGGTTTATTGTTTATGTTTAGTTCTGGACCCGCGACATAAAATCGAGACATTTGATATGAGGAAATGGGGCAAGGAAATGAAAAATGAGGCTGTCCAATGTTTTGATAAAGTTTATAAAGAGTATGGAAAGAATACCAATTTTGAGAGAGAATGCGTTCCGAAGTTAGTGGTCCATACGGAATTAAATGATTAAAAGAATGTATTGATTTAATAATGTATAATTTAATTCAGTAAAAACATTGGGAAGCCGAATTTGCCTAGTATTTACTTCTGAAAAGGCAGATCGAAATCAAAATATTTTAGAGTGGTGGAAGTCTCATGAAACGATTTTCCCCACTCTTTCCAAGATCGCCAAGGATTTATTCAGCATAATGGCGACATCAGAACCTGTTGAAATATTATTTTCTTCAGAAGGTGCTATAATGATCAAAACGTGCGAAATTTCAGATAGTTAAATATTGTAATCTGTATTTATGAATAAAATATTGTATAATTGTATTTTATTATATAACAATTATCTATATAACAAATAATCACGCATTTATTAATTACAATAAAACTAATGATTACCTCGTTCTGGCTATCTTAACAATAAGTTCTACCAAGAACGATATTTGACGAGATGAGACGACACGAGACGAGAGGAGACGAGACAAAGGGTTACGAGAGCGAGACGAGACAAACGCTTCCTAGAGCGAGAGTGAGACTGAGACGAGAGTAACTTTTTTCACAACTAACGAGAGCGAGACGAGATTTTTGAAACTCTAGCCCTATCTCGTCTCGCGAGCCCTATAAAAGATGCCTTAGTCATTGGATTTGTCAATTTACCACGCTTAATTTTGATCACAGCGCTGAAGTAAACAAATTACTTCATTCCAAGGTTCCAAATTTGTGTCCATCTTTAGTCTCTCAATGTTTTCACTAACTGGATCAATAGTGATGCCAAAAAGATGCATCACTGGAAAAACACTAATTCTAAGTAATTATCAACCAAAAAGTGTTTTTTTGTATTAAATTTCCTAGAAAATTTAGTCTAAATATCGTTTGTTGGTGCGATAAATTGTGGTTCTTAGTGAGCTGTGGTTCTTCATAAACTGACTTATATGGAGGTTAATCATTCTAACTCCAGTAAATTTACCTCCAGTATGCACCGGGGCCCCAACATGTTCAAAAACTAGAATAATGTACTCTTGCACATGAAGACTTGACAATATTCCTACAGTTGCCTACAATTTAGGGTCCAAAATGGTTTCTTGCATCCTGGTCGCTTTATAGAGAAGGCCGGTTCTGAATTTTCTTGTCTAGTATAGGGTTGCCTAGAGGTCTCTTTTACAGAGAACATGTTCTCTTTTCTTACAATTATTTCTTGTTCTCTATCTTTTTTTACATTTACCCCAATTGTTTTATTTTTTCTAATTTTATCAGGGACAATAAATTATAAAATTATTTGTTTGCATGTTTCTGGGTATGGTGTAGAGCTATTTGATTTGAAGGATTTTGTCCAAAGATCAGTTCCGTTATTTAGCTAACAGAGCATTCTGCTATGCAAATATTATTTTTTGAAGTAAATAGCAAATACCTAGTGACTATATGGGTCGTCAAATTTTGCGCAGGTAAACTAGTCCCGAAACTATTTTATTTATTTGTATTAGTCATAATCAAACAACCCCTTAATAAAACGGCTAAGTGCGTGTCGGGCCACGCGCAATGTAGGGTTACGTAGATGTCATTCTTACTCTTATGACTTAAGACTCAAATGTCTACAAAATTTCATAAGCAAAACTTAATCAGCTGATATTGATGTTGTCGAGTTTGACGTTCAACATAACCAATAATATATTGTTTAAATGACGCGGCTGCCGCTCGATTTGTTACATTTTATAAGTTGGTTGACTATTACTCGTAAACTAATAGAGCCTACTTATCCGTGATACTTTTCCTTTAAAATTCGTTATATATGCTACTATTGTGAATTTTTTCACATATCCAGAAACAGCCATTTAGCTGGCAGTGAGGGGGACACTTGACAAAAATTAACAGTTTAAAGCTTAATATTTCACAAACGGATCTCTTAATCGAAATATTATTTTCACAAACCTGTAATATTTTTTAAAGACCTATATAACGATACCCTACACCATGGGGTAGACGAGAAAAAAAACCTAACCACTTCTTTAGGGTAAAGGAGGTACCAAAAAAAATAAATTTTTTTTTCAAGATTTTATTTTACCACTTTGTCGGCGTGACTAATCTGTATATCCATGCCAAATTACAGCTTTCTATTTCTAATAGTCTCTGAGCTAAACTGCGGACGGACGGACGGACGGACGGACGGACGGACGGACATATCGAAACTATAAGGGTTCGTTGTTGATAACAACGGAACCCTAAAAATGTTACATTAAATACAAAATACATCGGACTAATAAATATTTATTACCAAAATAAAGACTTATTTTAGATGTTTATAGTTCTTTTTAAAGTAACATTGTGGTCATTTCTGGTAACAGAGTGGTTTTCCGTACAAAATATATGTGTCCCGGTATCACTCCGTTATAATAAAAATCAAATAATTTCGTTTTCTACTATATCAAAGTACCTAAAATAAATTAATACCATAAACAGAGTTTTGTTACCCTTTATAAAATATGTCTTAAAACCGGTAAGTATCAAAATGTAATAAGTAACTGTATTTTAAAACTTGGTCCCGCGTATAGTGTAAAAGTGTCGGAACACTCTGTTACTGACTAAATTGCAACTTAAAATAGAGATATCGATATGATTTGACTTTGTACTAGCTCGCTTGGGAGGTCTGCATGGATCCTAGTTGATCGCTAGGTCGGGGGGTGGGATACAAGAGGTGTCAATCGTCTTCGAAGCGTTGAACAGAGTGCGTATTTTTATTGTGCATCCACTCTGTTACCTTTCTATTTACGTAAGTAAATCAACGAATTTATCATTATTTTACGTTCGGTATGTTGACAAGGAGGACTATATTATAAATATGAAAGAAAAAGTGTACTTTAAGCTTTACTTTCTGACTTATGTCTTATGGAATGTACTAGGGCGTATTAACAGAGTTGTTAAGATCGTAACAGAGTTGAATATGCCTATGTTCTTTAACTTTGGACTTGAAATTTTAGTAAGATAAGACTCCATCTAATAACCAATGAGGATATTGACAAAGAGCATATCACGCCATTATTAGGTACCATGAAAGGCCATCATTCACTTATGAGGCTGGAGTCCCAAGGTATAGAAATTTTAGTTGCTTCTGTTGGCATGGCTTTTGTTCTTGCATGAATCCCACTAGCTTTCCGTTCTATTAAAAATTGCAGTGGAACAATCAATTCCTTCCACTTCCGAAAATAATTGGCTGTCCAATAAATAGGTGCGGAACAGCAAAAATATTGACGCTATTCACGCTAATAAAATAAAAAAAGGTGTTTATGTCTTGGTTAAAATTTCCAGTTCAAAATTGGATTACGTATATCTGGGTTGGGCCTCCTCTGAAGTAGGTGAAGAAGGCGAGGTTAGAATTGTGTTTTTTAAGTTAATAGATGTTATTGCAAGTAAATTTAAATTGGTTGAGTCTGATTTAACTTATCAGTCTTTTGATAATATACTTGTTATGGTTCATCCAGAACTTTAAAAGTCTGTTAAGGTAGAAGAATATATGTACTACCAATTTGATACTGTTTCAGATTTATTTTAGAAATAAGCAACTTTCAGTCTTCAGTTACTTGCTCAAAAAGTCTCTTTTTTATTGTTATATCGTTAAATCTAGATTGGAAAATACCAGTCATATGGTTAATTGTTATAAATATTGAAATTTATTGTATATGCTATTTTAACCTCAAGCTCAATTGAGTGCAATCTAGTCATGCAAGATACAAAAAAAAAACTTTGTTAATGTGTTACTTTTCTGGCACAATGATTAAAGAACATACTAAAGATTTTTCTCAAAAGCTGGTTAATATAATATGGTAATACTAAAATACCTAAATTTGTAGTTAATATATAAATGATAGCAGTTAATATATAAATATTTGGAGGACTTCGGTAGAATTTAATATCGGTCAATATTCAATAAGTAACAGAGTTGTTGGAATTTAAATGAATGATTGTTGATAATTTAAAAAACGTTGTAATTCTAAATGTGATTATAAGAATGAAGACTGTAATCAACGGTAATGCCAATATATTTGTAACTGAATTGTTTCATTTCATAATAAAAGGTAAAACGTATTGATTATTATTCATAAATCATTGGTTAAACATCGCGGCCGACTATAACAGATCAAAGTTCAGTTGTTTTACCAGACATGGACAAAAAGAAAAGTTAAATTTGAATATTTTTATTTTTTCATAAATTTATCATTTTAAGTCACGGTCACCTGCTCAAAATTTGACAATAACCCATATATGATTGAAGCTAAATAGTAAATTGGCACTAGTGGGCAGGTTGGTTGTAGTTTTCTGTGTTGGCTGTGCAACTTGTCAGTTGTCAATCGTCTTTGTGTAGTTTGTGTCATGTATGTTGTAAAAACGATTGCAAAATAATCGACAACTCTATTAGATAACACGAATTATTACAAGTAAATCTAAAGAAGGTGTTCGAAGTGTTGACCTTCTTGCTGTAAGCTACAAACAGGGTGGGCTAAAAAAGCGAGTCCAACATATCGGAATGGCAACCATTAACTTTGGTACTCTTACGAGTTGAAGCCGAGAACTTGCTGATGCCTTGAAGAATCGACAAGTAGATATTGCCTGCATCCAGGAAACCAAATGGACTGGCTCAAAATCCAAAGGTATTGGTGAAGGATACAAGTTAATCTACCACGGAAAGATATCAGGCAGGAATGGCGTAGCTATAGCTGTGAGTACAAAGTTCAGAGATCATGTCACTGAAGTAAACCGTCTTTCTGACCGATTTATGTCCATTAAAATCCACACTGGAACGAAAACCTTACCTGTGGTTTCATGCTAAGCTCCACAAACTGGGTGCATGAATGATGGGACGGATGAGTTTTGGAAAAACCACGAAACTTACCTACAGTTTGTTGAAGAAGAACTCCTATTTATTGGTGGTGACTTAAATGGCCACGTTTGAGGGAATATAAATGGTTTCGACAGAGTACACGGTGGTCTAGGCTTTGGATAGCGAAATGAGGATGGAAACAGAATCCTGGAATTTGCCGAGGCCTTAGACTTAGCTGTGACAAACATATTTTACAGATAGCGGCCATCGCACCTCATTACCTTCAGTAGTGGTGGAAGAAATACGGAGATTGATTATTGGGTGGTACGAAGGAGTGATCTGAAGTTTGTCAATGATGTAAAAGTAATACCATCAGACAATATTGAACCCCAACATGCTTCTCCTAAATTTTAGGACATTTTTGAAAACGTCTAACACGTTGATGAAATCGGGACAAAGGCCCCCACACATATGACTTGTGCTACTAACATCATGGGTAAATCAAAACCTGAACGGAGTTTTATCAATAAAGAGATATGTTGGCGGAATTCTCACGTCTAAGATGCCATCAGGATGAAGAAGTAAGCGTATAAAACGTGGCTCCAATCGGGAATGGATCTTGATCGTCAGTAATATAGAAGATTGAAGTCTCTGGCATAACAACAAGTGTCAAAGGCTAACGCAGACCATTGCAAGAAGATGTACGAAGAGCTCAAGATAGCAGAAGAAGCAAATAATATCTACAGACTGTGGACATGTTATTACCATTAAGAATGAAAGTCAACAACCTCTACAGAAACCTAATGAGATCCTTAACCGATGGAAACAGCTCTTCTAAGTGCTCTACTAGCATTTCTCTTCTCTAATATTAGCATCGAAGAAATGGCGCATCCGCCGCTACCAGCTGCGGATCCTATACTTGGTCCTGTAACAGCCATCCCGATTGCCGAAGTTGAGACCGCTATGAAGACAATGAAATATGGAAAGGCAACTATACCGCATTATCTTCCATCGGAGGTGTGGAAGATGATTGGGCCACAAGCAGCTCAGTTCCTAGCAGATATCTTCAACAAGATCATGAAATCATCAAATCATCACAAGATCAATGAAAAAGAAACTCCTCTTACTTGACTCAGCAGTGTAACAATACCAATTTGGAAAGGTAAAGGATGTGCACAACTGCTCAAAATATCGACCGATTCGCCTGCTTTGCCACACTTTGAAGATATTTGAGCGTATCGTGGATACACGCCTTCGTGACATAATCAAGATTGCCTCAAACCAATGTGATTTTATGAAAGGCACAGGGACAATCGATGCTATTCACGGCACTCGTCTTTTGATAGAAAGGTACCTAGAAAGGAGGAAACCACTCCACATAGCCTTCTTGGATCTTGAAAAGGCCTTAGATAGTGTACCTCGTGATCTAATATGGTATGCACTACGACAGCATAGGGTACCAGAAACATATTCAATGGGTTCACTTCTTTATCGGAATGTCACCAGCTATGTGCAGTGTACTCAAGGAAACTCCACAAATTTTCCTATCAGAGTTAGTGAGGGGATAGTGTTTCTCTGTCCCCGCTCCTGTTCATCACCTGTGTTAACACCATCGTAGCCTAACTACTGGAACCACATCCCTGAACCTTGCGCCATGCTGACTATATTATTGTAGCCTGCAAATTTCACCAAGAATTGGAATTTGTTCAATGTTGGAAAAGTGCACTAGACACCTATGGCCTACGAATAACATTGGGAAGATAGAGTATATGGAGTGCGGAGTACCAATCTATTCACAATGATCTATTCACATTGATGGCACGGAACTCCTGAAATCATCTTATTCAAATACTTGGGTACGCTAATCTGTTCAGATGGTCAACGCTGCATGGCTGAAATGGCGCCAAGTCTCTTGAGTCCTTTTTGACCGGAACGTGCCACTATGACCATCGTTCGACCAATAGCACTGTATGGTACGGAATGCTGGCCAGTAATGAAGAGACATGAACAACAACTACATGTCATGGAGATGAAGATGATTCGCTGGACACAAGGAATTACTAGACTGAACCGTATCAGGAATGATAATGTTCGAGCCACATTTGATGTGGCTCCAATCCTTGAAAAAATTAGGGAGAGCCGTCTACGTTGGTATGACCATATACTGCGTAGCAATTACTCTTTAGTCGCGAGAAGGCCGACGGCCACGAGGGCGATTGAGAAAGCGCTGGCTGAGTATTATGCTGGTGGACATGGAACTAGTAAATGCCACAACTAAAAACGCTCAAAATCGATCAGTATGGAAGAAAAACTGCAGAAAAGCAGACCCTGCAATAAAGCGGGATTAATGATAGGAAGATCATGATTAATTATCATTTCAATTATCACTAACTTTCAGTTTGATTTTTTTTTTTAATTCTCAATCATTGGTATATTGAAAAACACTTGGTATATTGAAATGATAATTAAGTTGTTTCAACACATTTATTGTTAATGTACAAATGCTGTTATGTAATCAAATGTTCAAATCATTACATATTTCATGACATGTCACGAAACACATGTCATGAAATATGTAATCGACCGAGACCATATTTGCATCAATTGGAATGAAAGTCAAACTTTAAGACATCAAATTTTTAATCTCTCTATTTTTTTATTTTCCCATTTAGATAGCAAAATTTATAGCCTAGGCATATAGAATGATAACATTTCAAATACTTTGTATAAGATACTCATGTCTGAGCGGAGAAACAAAAGAGGGACCATTTTAAGTTTGTACTTGAAATGTTCTATTTTTTTGTTTATAAAATGTCATCTTTTTTTGTGATCTACAGTTGACAACCCTAGTCAAGTAGCCAAAGAAAGTCACTTGTGAAGACTTTCTTTACAAGCCTCAACTTGATATGCAAGTGTGCAAGTATGATTTTCTCTCTCGCAACAAAAGAATTTTGGTTTCCTATGTGCACATAATTATGAAAATGGTCTAACAATAGGTCGGAATTTATAAAAAATTAGTTTATCAGTTATTTCACACCGCGATATTTTAAACTAAATTTATTCAATGTAATTTTTACGATATCGTCGAAAGTGAACCATAAGATAGTGGTTGTAATTTCAACATAATATGGAATTCATTTAGTGTTAATTATAAAAATGGTCTAAGTAAAAAACTTTAATAAATTACATAAAAGACACATGCCAAAAATACCATTTACTGAAAGGAAAAATCGGAGCATACAATAACGAGGAAGAGTAACATCTTATAGAAAGTCATGATGTTCATTTACAAAATGCCGAACGAACTAGGAACTGTCTTGCAGAGAACCAGATTCCAGGATATATTACAGATTCTCATTTGATTTGCAAAAAGCACTTCGTAGCCTTAACTGTCTGTTTTGTTAGCCTATTATAAAAAAAATATGTACGTATAGAACTTGGGGTTCCATAATCTCCATGACGACAATATCTAGATGTATATATAGTATAAAACTGCAGCTTTAAGAGGTGCACACGAAGTAACATCATGCATTTTAGCGCATATGGAGGATATAACTACTCAAATACACGTAATAGCTTACAATGATGCTTGTTCAGCATCACTGTAAGTAGTATTTCAGAAAATTGCTGAGACATCAAATAATAATATTGAAACGGTAGACCACTAATTTTTTGTATGAGGTCATTTGTTTCTAACGAATGACCATGATTTTGGGTTGATAATGAAAATAAGAATAAAAAAAGCAAATTACTTATACAACCCTGAAGCATTATTATGAATTGATAGATATGTGTAGAAAAAGAAATACATTTTCGATAAAACGAATGTCGCACCCGGCTTTTATTTCAATGAAATCACTAGAAGACTCAATAACAAGAAGAGTAAAAAATACCGAGGGCGAATCTGTCTCTTGGCTGCAAATTCAATGGATGATATTCTTGAAAAATGAAAATTGTAAAATGTTTTTTCTATTTTGCGTCTATTAAGAAGTCATTAAAGCACTCATATAGGTTCGTTAATGGCTCGCAGAGTGCGATACAATTTTCTCAATATATATTGGCGATTTTTTTATTTAGAAATGGCATAATAAGGCGCAAAATATAAAATAAGTATAATAAACTCGTTCATAAGGCGTTTTTCGCACCTCGCTACTCTCGCCCTTTTCTAAACTTGGACGCGTGCTGAAAAATCGCACTTATTGAACTCGTTCTTTAATATACTATTATAAAACTCCTTTGGGTGGTTCTAAATTCCAAGTTTTGAAGCTTTTACCTAAAGAAGGAAGACCAAAAATATACGGAAATATTAAATTACTTCCATTATACACCGCCACTAGACCAGTAACGGAAAAAAACATAAAGATATTATGTGTTTACCACCATACATACAGTTTTTTCAGGAACATTTAAAGAATCGTAAAAACCCGGTAAATGGTAAAAATGGATTACTTTTTAAAAATAATTAATAAATGTACATGAAGTCGATGGCCAATTGTTGTAGTTGTAGATGTTTGTGTTTATAAGTATAACAATAAAGATGTTTTATTATTATTATTGTACATGAATTATTTCATTAAAATATTAGTTCTTTATTGATTTAAGTCATCTATAGGACATTCTGTTAATTTTGAAAATGGTCAATTTTTAAAAACTAACCAAACTTTAAAAACTACATTTTCGTATGAAATTCACACAAAATGTCATATTCATAATACATTTCCATGAATCAAGACTAATAAAATATAAATTAAAATGTCGCATAATGTAAAAATATTTTTGAATTTATTCAAATACAATTCATTGTTTGCATTTCTTGTTTCGAAACAAGAAATATATGACTTAGACCACTTTCATAATTATGGGCACATATATGGTCCTCTTCGATTCTTGGGGTTATCGGATTTTTATCTAGTATAATTGTGTGTAATATAATTGTGTGTAGCAGAAAGCTAAAACGAGAAACCTCGTTTTAGCTTTCTGCTACACACAATTATTATTAATGTT
Source organism: Phosphuga atrata (assembly GCA_944588485.1). Classification (NCBI taxonomy): domain Eukaryota; kingdom Metazoa; phylum Arthropoda; class Insecta; order Coleoptera; family Silphidae; genus Phosphuga; species Phosphuga atrata. Next base: position 805,775 of record CALYMW010000260.1, on the reverse strand, counting down.
ATGTTAATGTTATGTTATGCGGAAATTTGTTAAAAAAATGATATATTTCGACTTGCCTTTGACAATTTTAATTCTTGCACAGGGGCCATGATAATCTTTTTTGTATCGTTTCAATTTCAGTATGCTAATATTAATATGTATTAAATACATTCTTGCGCAGGCGTCAAGACAATCTTCTCTGTATTGTAGTTTATTAATTTTAGTATGAGAATATTGAATAAACAGATTTCTTATTTTAATCTTTTTAATTTCTTATTAATTCTTAATATTTTAATTCTTGCACAGAACTAATGTTAATCTTTTTTGTATCTTTCTAATTTTAGTATTAGTACTTTACACATGCGTATAATTGATACATTTGGTAAACTAATATAGTAAGTCGAGAAAATTCAGGTTGAGGTTTAGTTTACTTATTTTTTTCCAACAAAATCTTAATTTATTTGTATTTTGTTTTGTCGAAATGGCAATTTAATTTCATTTCGTTTTTAATAATTTGTTAAAATCATAATTTCTATGTGAAATGTTTCCTGAAATTATAAAATTTCTTGCATTTTTTTGTAAAACCTCATTTTATTTATAATAATTTGTGAAAAAATTTATTTGCAACAACGGGTCGGTTCTGCTGTTACATTATTTTTTAGGTGACTAGACTGAACTGAAATTGCGCTGTCAAGGAATACATCGGCTGTTGCATTAAACGATTAAACGAATGCCAATTTTTGGAATCACAAAAACTCGGATATTTCTTGAACCAATGGACGTAGACGCTTCGTTTTATCTCTCCGCGCTTATTAATATACTGTGGAAGAGGATTAGCAGTTTATATAAGGTAAATATTCGACAACCCCAAAAATTGAGATGGACCATATCCTGTACTTCATTCATTTCTTAAGGATCATTTCTTAATGTAAAATTTCTGTTAACCCGGAGCTAATCCTAAGCCCTATTGTCCCAAAGTCAAAAACAAGGATATTTTGTATACCCAGATTGGTTTCAGTATGACCTTATCATATGTCGATGTTACAAGTAATCTTGTTGTCCAGCTATGGTTTTAGACAAATTATCCAAAGCATTTCGCTTAGTTTCAAACCTAATTGTGTACGCTTTGTAAATAGCCTTCTAGCCAAGTGCTATTTACTACTATTAATATTTAATAATTAGTATCTAGACTCACTTCCTGAAATGTCTGTCAGGCAAATATGATTTTATTTACTGATATTCTGGGTGTGGCAGAGTTTTCTTTAATTTGTAAACACGTGTACAAAGCATCACGTGCTCTCGTCAACATCGCGCCAAGTAAACTCTCGTCAACATCGGGCGGTATCTTCTTCCTTTGGCAATAAAGCCCTAAATGGGGATTTGCCTAACCTTTTAGTTTTGTTATTTTCTCAATTGCATCACTAACCACCGATGTGAAGTCTTAATATATCGTTTCCTACTTTTTCTCTTAATGTGATTCCCAGCATGGAAAGTTCATTGACTCGTTGAGCTTCCTTGATCTTTTGGACAGAATTTTGTGCGAGAGTTATGGCTCGCGTACACCTAATCCGTCATCGGCCAAAGTTTGCTCGGGCGACGACGGCCGAACTCGGACGATTGAATCGAACTATTGTAAAAGAAAGATAGTGCATACACAAACACGACCGTCATCGTCCGATGATTAGGTGTACTGTGTATTAGGTGTGTGACGTTTTAGGTGTACGCGAGCCATTAGAGTCTTAATATATCGTTTCCTACTTTTTCTCTTAATGTGATTCCCAGCATGGAAATTTCATTGACTCGTTGAGCTTCCTTGATCTTTTGGGCAGAATTTTGTGCCAGAGTTATGGCTCGCGTACACCTAATCCGTCATCGGCCAAAGTTTGCTCGGGCGACGACGGCCGAACTCGGACGATTGAATCGAACTCTTGTAAAAGAAAGATAGTGCGTACACAAACACGACCGTCATCGTCCGACGATTAGGTGTACTGTGTATTAGGTGTATGACGTTTTAGGTGTACGCGAGCCATTAGAGTCTCTGCTCCGTATATTAAAACTTTTAGGAAGCATAGGTTAGACATCTTGCGTTTTAGGCAGTTGGGGATATCGGATTTAAAAATCTGTTTAAATTTTCCGTAAATTGCGTTAAAAAGTGCTTTATATGTTAGTCTGAGCCTTCTTCGAATATCGTGTGTCTTATTGTCTCTATCGATTGTAATCTCGTGGCCTAGATACTTGTATGAGGTGACCTGCCGGATATCATTCATAAATTGGTTGGTCATAAATTCCATTTTGGAGATTTTATTTTAAGGCCGACTATATGTGATTGTTCTGCCCATTAAGCGTTTTTTAAACATATTGAACAGGTTTAAACATATTGAACTGAAAATTCCAAATATAAATTAATATGCCAATAAAAGAATGTTTATATGTAATATAATGAAAGTGAATATCAAATGTAAAATAAGGAACTGGAAAGCGAACTGGATAAGAAAAATGAACTAGTGGGAAGTAGAATAGATACGAAGAAAGGAACAAACGTGTAGATTGTAGAAAAATAATAGTAGATATGACATGAATGACACTAGATATGGAATGAAAAGGTGAACGTGATAAGAAGTAATAAGAAGTGGCCAATAACATGACAGAAAAGCGGAGACAAATCCAACAGGAACTTAGGAAAAAAGCTAGCGAAGCAAGATCGGAAGGAATAGGTGATTTGGTGCAGAAGCGGCTACAGGAAGGGGTTGTGAGGAACAACAGAGAAGTGGTTACTACATGTTAAAATTTTGGTGTGGAATATGTAAGGCTCAAGCGCTATCGTCAAGATGTGAGTGTTTCTTTCATTTTTGCAGTTACTTACTTGGGTGTTGTACATTGTATTAATTTTGTAAAGGGTATGAATTATGTCAATAAAAGTATATTATACTATTGAACTGAAAATAGCAAAGCACAAAGAAAAAGGCTAATGACACAAATCATTTAAAATAAAAAAAATCTCGTTCAGCCATATTTCTGCATAGTTCTAAAAAGTAGATAGCATTTATGATTGTGGTAAATTAGATATTAAAAAGTAATTACTTATTTTTAAGCAAAAATTAAAATCCGGTCGATATCCATGAATTAAAACATTTTCTTCTCCTAATCCTTTAAAAACAACATTATCACATTTTTATTTATCTAAAGGTATATTAAGTTAAATATAATCGAACATAAAATATTTCATAAAATATAGTATTATTTGAACCAGTTGACTATAGAATGAAACAAATTTGCGATTAGATCAATCAGATGTCGTGTACTGCTAGTGGTTAAGTAATTACTTTTCGTTAAAAATGGTTTATAAAATGAAATTTAAGCAGCCAGCTAATTAGTAGCGTTCGTGAAATTATCCAAGGTACACTGAATTGATAAATTCACTGTTTTAACCACACTTGTACAAACAAAACCACACACATAATTGTGGTTAAAACATAGTGAATTTATCAATTAGGTGTAAGTATGGATTACCCATTCATTATCTTTTTCATTATCCAAGGTAATTTGCAATAAAAATACATAATAATTTTGTGATACAAATGTTTTATTATTGTTGATAGAAATATTTCCTTTAAACTGAATAAGTGGAATTTTTTAGTTAAATTGGCTGGAGATTGAAATGGGGTTTACTTAAACTTGATAAATAAGAGAATTGCATTTTCTATGGGGTTGAACAAATGTGGTATAGACTGCCACTATCAGTCATTATTGTTCAAGTTAATTAAATATTACGAGTTTATTGTCTACATTTAACTATGCGCATATGAATTGTAAATGTACACTGAAAGCAATTTATGTGTTTTATTATATAATTTATCACTGAAAAAAGTAGATACGTCAAATGTAGATATAAAATATTTGTTATGCTGTTTTTTCCTTACAAAATTATACGATTATAAAGATTAATAAAAGTAATTGTACGATTTCTAAATTAAAAAAATTCTTTAAAAAAAAAAAATGGTATAAGACTGCCACATTTTTGTTTTCATTTTGAAAATTTTATTTATAAAACGAAAATGCTAATTAACAAAAACATTTAGTCAAAAATAAGATTGAGATCAATTTGGAGTTGTTGATTAGCAAACAAAAGACGACTACGATGATGATGATGATATTTAAAACAAACAATTTTTAAAAAATAATTTTATAACAAAATAATTTATAAAATCTAAATATTCTCATTTCCAACTGTTTATTTTTTTCAGAAATTATAAGACATATTGTTGCGTTACTTCTCTCCCAAGAACAAACAGAATTGTTTTGTATAATTTTAATTAAAACATATTATATTGCCAGGAAACGTTTGTGTTACAAGACACAAAGATGTGTTACAAGAAATACAAAACACAAAAAATAATACTAAACGATAGGTTTTAAACAAACATTTTGTTTTCATTAGTTATTACATTAGTTATTAGTTATAAGTTATTCATTAGTTATTGGTTAAAGTACTGAGATAAATTTATAATTCTTGTATAATTTGTGATTTTTATTAAACATTGTTATTTATATATGTTTCCAATATTAATAATTTGCTTTATTGGCAAATTAAAATGAATATTCCGTGATGACTATAAATAAAATAGTGGACCTGCCACAAAGATATCGTCAATATAGTTTAGCACTCCACGATTTTATACATAGTCAACACGGAAAAAAATCAAAACGAGCATTTATGAGCTGTTATCCGATTTCGATCTGTGTTTAAAACTTCCAAGTCGCTACGTTATCGGTAAGTTAGTTTAAAATCGATTTATAAAAATCGATAAATCCCTGACGCAAAAGAGTACCGACAAGAGAATAGTTAGACAATATATCGAGATAATACTTTCTTACTTTACTTTTGGTATCCGGATCACTATAAGAAATCAAATTTTCAGCTTCCAAAACTCAGTCACATATGTGGCTTTGTCATTTGCGAGTATCAGGTCCTCCTCTGCGCAAGTCTCACTCATGCTTGGGCACACATTCAGATGTTGGTGGCCTTGAGTTACGCCGCATCCACGATTGTCATCTTTTCTGTAGCCCCATTTATTTAGGTTGCTGTTACATCGTGCGACTCCCGTTCTTAGCCTGTTCAGCTTCCTCCATGTGGAGAAAGGTAGATGGTGCTTCATTTGCCTCGATCCGTGTGCGGGTGGCAGCCACTTGTCATAGGTTTGTTCGGTGTGATTCAGGTGTAATCTCCAGGGGTGTTGTCGACCGCATAAAGCTATTGCGAGACTTAAGTCTATGCGCTTGCATTTGGTGCCCATATAAGGGATGCCTCTGGTCGGTTTCTTGGTTTTTTTCGTTCAGCCCCCGCGGCGACACACCTCCTGATTATGGGTGGGGCAATACCAACTATTGGGTTGAATTCCTCCACCGGGATCGGTTTCAGGCAGTCAGACACCATGCGCCCCATTGTGCTCCCCATTTTGTGTTTGTTAGTTTTCGAATGATATTGTTTCTTGCGCATACTTTCCCCTTGCTCAGTTTGACAGTGTTCGATAGCTGAGAGTTCGGTAAAGGCGTATTCCTAGGTAATTCGGTGTGATGTTATGCTCCAACTCTTAGCCCTGCCAGGCTACCCTTAGCTTCCTGTGTGCTTCCTTGTTTCTGAGATGGAAAGCACTCGCTGGTGTCTTAGTAGGATTAGCTTTGAGGTGATTATTTTTATAGTAGCCTGCTAGATCCTCCAGAGCGTAAGTTAATTTATTCTGTATGTCGTTGAAAGTTCTGCCTTGAGCTGCTATAAAAGTTATTTAAGTTTAATAGTTAAGTAAAAGTTATATTATAAATAGCATTCATTAATCAATGAGAAGGAAGAAATTGTTTATGTTGCGACGACAGATCATCATAATTTAGATTTCAGCTTGTTAATTTTAATCTGAGATGCGGTTCCACATCCAAAAGCTTTTAGACTTAATATCTACAAAAGCTGAAAAAGCAACTTCACATAGATACGAAGTTTGAAAAAGCAAGTTGTATTTCAGAACTTTCTCTGTTAAATCTGGATAAACATGTAGGATTTGCAACCAGAATGAAGTTAAAGTGCACTCCTTATGCCTATTTTTTTAAAATCCGTCTAAAGGTAATTCCAAACATTGGTCTTCTTCTGCATGCGATAAACCTTCCATTCAATATTTTTGTTTAAATCAGGAAAATATATTTTCAGACCCACTTGTAAAATCTCTAAATGCTCTGTTATACATTTCAGAGTATCAGCATTAATTTTATCAGCCGAACTTGTTATAAACTCATGAATAGAGGGAAACGAGTCCACTTCTCCATTACCAACTCTTATTTGCCACAAATTAAATTTTGCAATGCCAACAAAAATTGAGACAATTTAGAACATAGAATATATCTGCTAAGTATGCTAATTTACAGAGCCATTTACAGAGCCATTTCCAGTCACGTAAACAGTTTCTCAGTTCAAATTCATCTCATCTCATCTCATCACATTTTTTCACATATTTGCGAAAAAAGTCGTGAATTCAAAGGACTTCAACTTTCTATAAATCAGCGGGCATCTAAAGTTTTGCTAAAGCCTCTAGGTGTATGCTACAAGTTTCGCAACGAGTCCTTTATTAATTCCGACCATACTTTTTGCTCCATCTGTGATTATTCCAACACATCTATTCCAATCAATTTTGTTCTCGTGCATAAATGTATTCATAAGATTGAGGATATCTTCTCCTGTTGTATGACCTAATAATGGCTGGCAAAATAAAAAGTCGTCATGAATTTCTTGATTTTTTTCTTTTCTAACAAACGCCATAAGATTTGCAAAATTCGCATTATCAGTGCACTCATCGACTTAATAATAACGACTTCATCTTAATCCATAATAACGACTTTGAGAAATATCTGACAATAACATCTGTTTCACATTATTAGACATAACAATAATTCGTTGATGAACTGTATTATTTGAGAGGGGAACGCGGTCAAATGTCTGTTTTGCCCTATCTCCTATCATTACTTCTGCCATTATCTTGGCTGCTGGCTTGATTAAAGTTTCTCCAATCGTCTTCGCAGTACCGCATTTCGCCATTAAAAGCGACACGCGATACGGCGCTTCTAGGATTTTTCTATAGTCATCTCCTGTACAACCCCGCATTACTTTTCGAGATTGATTTAAATCCGTCAGTTTGTTTTAAAAAAAATCGATTGGTTTATCTTTGTACAGATTGTAATTTGTCTCAAAATGTAGCTTCAAGTTGGGTGGTTTCATGCTTTCATTTGATAGATTTTCTGAACAAATGACGCAAAGTGGAATATGTATGCCCTTATTCATTTCCAGTCCATGGAAATCCAAATTTAAGATATTCTTTGTGTCGTACTTACAAGTTTTCTTTACTTTTCTCTTAACAGGTTCAATTGAAGGTGGATGGATAATTTCCGTTCATTTCTAGCATTCGGCAACGACACAGCTACGCATACATATAAAACCATATGCATACATATGCATATAAACGCATACATATAAACATAGACGCAATAGTAATAGTAACGACGTTGCTATTGTCATCGAAAAAATACTGTTGTCATACTGTTCTCATCGAAAAAAAAGTAAGCTTGTTACATCAGGCGCAGCCAAAGTCCGTTGCAGCGTGTACCTCCCGCAAACTCGTCCCGTACCCCACACTTTGGGACTACACTTTGGGTAACACTGTTATAGAGGATTCTCGCCAGGACGTTGCCCTGGGGTAGGGCATTTTTCTGAATCCTCCACCGACTATTCCTGGACTGTAGTGTTACAAAAAAACGTCGATTTTGTAGGGAGCATTCTACCAACTTAGTCAGGCGAAAGTCCTTGGTGGTATCATAGAACTTAGATATCAGCCTCTGATGGTTCACGGTATCATATGATTGTTATCTGCTTCCGCTCAAACCCATCTTCGTTATATTGAGTGAGATTGAGGGTTTACCGGCAACATGATTTGACTGGTCTGAAACCTGACTGTTCTGGTTAGGTCTCCTCCTCGATAATGTCAAAGATTCGGTCAAGAACCATTCTTTCAAGAAGCTTGAAAAGGTGACACAGCAAAGAGGCGGGTCTTAAATTCCTAGGATCTGTTGGCTCCTTCCCTGGTTTCAGAAGTGCAAGCACTTTCGTCTTCCTCCATATTTTTGGAATTTGCACTTTGGAGACGCAGTTATTCATCATTTCAGTGAGACAGTCTATGGGTAGGGGCCCAAAATGCTTAATTTAATGTTCTGACCTAATTTCGTCCGGGCCAGCTGCTTTATTTTCTTACAGATGGTGGATTGTTCGTTCTATTTCATCGGTGCTGAAATGGTCGCTAAGGACATCGTTTTCGTTGTTACTGTCACGTTGGAGTTCGATTTTTCCCACTTTCGTTGACGATTTACCATTAAGTAAGGGGCGATGGGCTATCTGGTCTGGTGTGACTCCAGAAAAATCAGGTGCTCGAGTGGAGGGATCGTCGTAAAGATTCTTTATTAACTTCCATGCACGTCTACTACTTTGTTTCATATCCAGACTGCTTATGAGCTTGCCTTTCCGTTCTAGTCGCTGATATCGCTTGTAGAATATCTTCTCCTGCCTGGATGGATTCCTGGAGGAAAGTATATTCTGTGGTAGACACCCAACATGACCTCTCAGTAAACAATATAGACCCATTGGCAACATTGACAACTAAATACAGGCAGGAAATAAATTCACATAACTTCACATCAAAGAATCCAACAGCTAGGAGTTTTAAACTAAAAAACGCATGGACGCAAAAAAGAAGACAGGCCCAAAGCGAAAGGATGAGGAAGTTTTGCGAAGATAAAAAGGGTGCTATGTAGTGGTTCTACGCGCTCCATAGAGGAGCGAACGAATGAATAATAAATATCTGTGAAAAACGAACATTTTGTAATAAAAGGGTTTCCAAGATATTTCTTGGACGTTTTTATATCTCAAAGAAATAATAAAATTTAATTATGAGTACTACCTCGTTTATCAGAACATTCTGTAATTAATCACTTAAAATCATCTATATTATTATAATATTTATCAATACAATAGTAATTACAACACAAAAAATTAAGAAGTAAAGTAAATTCAGATATAATTACTACGATAATTATAATTCAGAAGACGGCAAATTTAATTACAACCTAACTCATTATACGACAAATATTTCCTGCATTCTAACAACTTTTTCTCAGCGCAAATGAAATCGTAATAAATTATATAAAACTACAAACAACAATTAATGACTAATAGAAATAATAAATATTTATGATTAGATTCAATCAATTATTAATTAATAGTTTATTCTTAGTTTATATTCATATATAGAAGTTAATAATAATTGTAGAAAAAAAATAGTAAGTTTTTATTATGTAGATTTAGTTATTAATTAGGTGAAATATATTTAACAAAGTTGAAGAATTATTATTGATTTTTTCTTATTAAGTATGTCGCATGTGAACTTACTTGCCTTATTTAATAATTTGCTATTTTGATGGAAATGGAAAGTGTTTTATTTCTTGTTATTTCTTGTTATTCTATTTATATTATTTTCCATAAAAATGAAAGCATAATACTAATTAATTAAAATTATATATTTAGTTTATAACTTTTAATGGATGTAAATAAAATCTGGAATAAACTAAAACTAAAAAAATAGACAGCACAAAATGAAAAAGATGTTTGCGACAGTTACTACGTGGTAATTCATACTTACACCGAATTGAAAAATTCACTAAATTTTAACCACACTTAATATGTAAAATTATTATATAACTTGTTATTCACAGTTTAACAAAAATTTAAATATTTAACGCGACTAGAGTTTCGACTGGGGAAGGTCATTTTCAAGTGAGTTATTTAATATAGTATGTATGTAAGTAATATAATATCATATGGCAAATAGAATTAAGATGAAATTCGTGTTTTTCACAAGGGGATGTTTAAATATTTCCCGCTGTAGCTGGAAGGGCATTTAATTAGTATACTATTCGAAGTATAAGGTTTTTAGGGTAGTAGGTAACACCCTAAACTGGCTCTAAAACTGTTTCATTATAGAACGAAAGTATAAAATACTTTGCTAAATGCCCAGTGAATTGAAATTCTAGTTAGAAATTATGTGCACTACATATGTGTGAAACAATTTTAATACCAAGAATGTTACAAAATCGAATATATACACAAAACACGAACAAAATATCGTTTATAAAAGAAATTTACTTGTCAAATACCAAACATAAACATATTAAATCTATTATGTCATCTACTAAATAATTTTCCTGTTTAATTTATATACAGATAATATAACTAAATGTGTAGCTATTTAAAAAAAAAACTGATTTTACAACCAAGATTAATCTGGACCAATGGCGAGGAACCTTTTTGCGTGGAAGCCCAGGTTTTAATTTCAGAGACAAAGTAACTGCCTGCTTTTGTCTCTTAATTTCAGCACTTGGTTGAAAATTCTGCTTGCGGTGGAGTAACAGCCACCGCTGATAAGGTGGCGTATAAGACTCCAAAAGGCCACATGTCGCCTAAAGGCTGCAGGTTCTCCCTCTCTGATCTAGAATGTACGAATTTATTTCCAGAATTCTTTTGAAATAAACAATTTCTCTAATTATTGTACAACTTAATATTATTAGATGATTTTTACAAATTAAGAAATTTATTTTGAATTTGATTGGAAACTAGTAAATTTTAAAGGCCAGTAGGTAACGCTATAGTACATTTAGTCATGGTTTCCAAAGGGATTGTAACTTATCACTAATTGATTAAATAAATAATAGTAATAACCGCGGTTTTTAAAAACCACAAAAATGATTGTAACAATGTATTTTTTCACTAACAATAAAACATTTAAAACTGGTTATTTCAATGTCATTACTTTCTATGAGGTACAAAGTATCTCTTTTGTGTCTTTTCAGACTACAAGGTCTCTTTTGTGTGAATTTGTAAATGCAAGAACAGTTTTGGAAATCAAGAAGAAGGATGTATGGCTCCATAGTAGGGCATCCAAACCGATTAAAACCGAACCCGGTTAACCGGGTTTTCTGTTAAAATTTATGAAACCATAAAACCGAGAAAATAAATTTATTTTTCTATTGTTATTCATGAAGTATTATATTATGGATTTATTTCTACTCAAATACAACGTAAGAGCAGTAAATATGTAGTCAAATAAAGGTTCACAGACTTAGAGTGTACATAATCTTGATCCTGAAGAAATATCTCGCCAATATTAAGTCTAGTTTCGTACTTTGATAAATAAATATAAATCTACATTTATTTTTCTAACAATATCTTTTTTACTCTTTACGTAAATATAATGAAATAATACAAAAATATATTATTTAATTTATTAAATAATTATAAATGGTAAATAAATATTTAGTTTATTTGGTTTACAGCTGCACTATTTTTTAAATAAGTTTTAAAACCTAATACTCAATTTAATTATTTTTATACATAACACCTTGTTTCAACCGGTTAACCGGGTTTTTACTTTACGAAAAACCGAAAACCGGTTTTTGAAATTTCATCGGTGTTTTGGATGCCCTACTCCATAGACTTTAAGAAATCAGTCTGCTTAAGTCTGATTCGATAGTTATTGCTAGCAATATCACTTCTCCTACATTCTCATTAAACGTTATGTTACATACAATAACACAATTGTTATATTTGAATTAACTTCGGCTCCAATCAATCGAAGAGGCAAAGGTGTATCGATCGGTGTCGAAGTCGCGCGAATTAATAATCTTTTTGGCGAATTGAATAAATTAATCATTTCGCTGCGTACAGTCGACTAAGCACGCTCGGCGAGTGCGAACGAAAAACGTGAAACCCACGTTAACTGTCAAATGTGCGTAGTTTAGAATTTCCCATCCAAATTAACCAGGGGGTGATCAAGAGCCCCAAGGGCTGGAGCGGAGCCGGACGTCCCAAAGACGCCGATTTAAGGGGAATCCATCTACCTTTTATTCCCATTTCCTCCCTTAGAAGAAGCGCCGGAAGGACGATTCCACGTGGCGGAGACGCTGGCAGCCCACACAGGTAAGTGATCTAACCAGCCTGTGGTTTGTTTGGAAATTGTGAAATTTGGAAAGACACGGTCCGAACATTGGTCCTTCGAACCGGATCGGGGTCAGTTAGTTGAATACGTCCATGTGCTCGGGCGCTCTGGGATTCGCCATTTTATTTCCGGTCCCGGCGGAAACCTACCGGGTGTACTTCATTTGTTGTAATAATTAACTCATTATATAGTTAATCATTTCGTTGTTGATTATTAAGTTTGCGCGGTTTTCCGATTTGTTATAATAATTAATTGATTATATAGTTAATCATCTCGTTGTTGATTATTAAGTTTGCGCGGATTCCGATTTGTTGTAATAATTAATTGATTATATAGTTAGTCATCTCTTTGTTGATTATTAAGTTTGCGAGGTAATCCGATTTGTTGTAATAATTAACTGATTTTATAGTTAATCATTTCGTTGTTGATTATTAAGTTTGCGCGGATTCCGATTTGTTGTAATAATTAATTGATTATATAGTTAATCATTTCGTTGTTGATTATTAAGTTTGCGCGGATTCCGATTTGTTGTAATAATTAATTGATTATATAGTTAATCATCTCGTTGTTGATTATTAAGTTTACGCGGTAATCCGATTTGTTGTAATAATTAACTGATTATGTAGTTAATCATTTCGTTGTTGATTATCGAGTTTGAGGGATATCCCGAGTTTGTTGTAATAATTGATTGTCTAGTTAAACAATTTCGTTAATTATTAATTTCCCTTTGGTTATCCAGTTTTGTCGGGATAATTAATTGATTGTCTAGTTAATCAATTTCGTTAATTATTAATTTCATCTGGTTTAGCAATTTCGTTGGAATAATCAGCTGTTGTCTGGTTATTCATTTGTCGTAGATTATTTAATTTTATCGGGTTATCCAGGTTTGTCCGAATAATTAATTGATTGCCTAGTTAATCCATTTCGTTAATTATTAATTTTCATCTGGTTATCCAGTTTTGTCGGAATAATTAATTGCTTTTCTAGTTAATCAATTTCGTTATTTATTAATTTTCATCTGGTTATCCAGTTTTGTCGGAATAATTAATTGATTGTCTAATTAATCAATTTCGTTAATTATTTATTTTCATCTGGTTTAGCAATTTCGTTGGAATAATCAGCTGTTGTCTGGTTATTCATTTGTCGTAGCTTATTCAATTTCGTTGATTATTGAACTTTGTCTGGGTGCAGCTCTCGTTTGTGAATATTCGATTTTTGCTATTTTCAGCTTTCGTTTGAATATTCGATTTTGTGATTATTCGATTGGTGAATATTCGATTTTGGCTGTTTGCAGCTCTCGGTTGAATATTCGATTTTGTGTATATTCGATTTGTGAATATCCGATTCTGTATGAGTCTACAGTTTTCCTTTGAATGTTCGATTTTGGTTTGTTTATTCAATTATTGTTTGAATGTTCAGTTCTTTGGGATGGTCGATTTTGTTTGGCTTATTTTGTCAATTTTCGTTTTTTTCATACTTTCCTTAGTATTTTCATATTGCTCATCGCCTTGGGATCGCTTTCTCATCATCGCGTATCCACTCCAGATTCAAGCCGAGCTTCTGTCGGTGTCTTTCCGTAATAGTTCCCGTCAGAAGATCCCCGGTGCGTTTCTACCTTATTTATATATGTTGTAGCAGTTCCAGGACTCTTTCCATTACTCTTTCTATCTGATGGTACCGCCTCCAGCGCTCGCTAGTGCACCATCATCACCCTCGGTTCCATTGAGTTTTGTCATGGAGTAAATAAGAACGGCCTTACAACCCGTTTTTATTGGGGGTAGGGTACCACAATCGGCAGTTTACCTGTATTTTTCCATTGGTTTGCAGCAAGTAGGCTTCTGTTTGTTCTGTCCTTGCTTCTGTTTATTGTGTGCGTAATTGTTTGGCACCGGCAGATCCAATGTTACTGAAGATTTCCGTTTGTATTCGTGCCCTCCCAATCTGAATCGATTATTGTCGGAACACAGTCTTCGTCGTTGTTAATTTATTGGATCACTGTGTATCCGAGCGGGGCGCAACCCTGCCCTAACCATGGCCAGCGCATCGCATAAGACGCTGGGAGTTAGGCGATAATAACACTTTTACACCTCGTGTGTTTGTTTCAGAATTTTCATGCATGAGTGCGTTTCTTCGCTTGCGCTTGTCTGAATCGATTATTGTTGGAACACAGTTGTTGATTTATTGGATCACTGTGTATCCGAGCTGGGCGCAACCCTGCCCTAACCATGGCCAGCGCATCGCATAAGACGCTGGGAGTTAGGCGATAATAACACTTTTTACACCTCGTGTGTTTGTTTCAGAATTTTCATGCATAAGTGTTTCTTCGCTTGAGCTGGTCGATAGAATAGTTCCTCGAATATTTCCTTGGCTTAAGTGCCTTGTCGTTGATGAGTACCTCTTTGGCACCCGCGGTCCCCTAGATCTGGATCGACATATGTTACAAGGTCTCATGTTGCAGGGTTATTGGTAGCGGTATGCTGTAACTGCATCTCCTTGTCATGTGTAACCTATTTACCAAATGCCTCGTCTACGTTTGTTTCAGATCTGTTTAGGTCAGATGTCAAGTATTATCAAGTATTATGTTCCAAGGTCTTGTGTTGCAGGGTTATTGTTGGCGGTAGGCTATAACTGCACCCCCCTTGTCACGTGTAGCGCTTGAGCTTTCCTCTGACCCCGCGGTCCCTAGTCTGCTGCAATAAAAATAGGTTGTGTCGTGATATTTCGCCATAACTCACCGTCTTACAAACGCTGAATAGTTAAGTAGGGGTCTCGATTTCGTCTTGCGATATTGTAGGGTTCGAGCTTGCTGACCTGTTTATTTGCTTTGTTTCGGATGTGGATGGATGATGCCGTTTTGAAAGGATTTAGCATTTACTAGCATTTCATTATTGTTCGTATGTTCGCTTTGGTCCTTTGACAAACACTGGTTGTGTTTGTTTTCTTTGGTCTTGTCGTGATCATCTTGTTCAAGGACAAACACTTTGTCGTTGTGTTTGTTTGTTCTTTGATCTTTGTTGCGATCACTTTGTCCAAGGTAAAACACTTGTAGTTGTGTTTGTTCTCTTTGGTCCTTATAGTGATCATTTTGTACAAGGTAAAACACTTGTAGTTGTGTTTGTTCTCTTTGGTCCTTATAGCGATCATTTTGTACAGGACAAACACTTGTTGTTGTGTTTGTTTTCTTTGGTCTTTGTCGTGATCATCTATTTCAAGGACAAACACTTTGTCGTTGTGTTTGCTTTTTTTGGTCTTTATCGTGATCATCTTGTCCAAGGACAAACACTTGTCATTGTGTTTATTTGTTCTTTGATCTTTGTTGCGATCACTATACCAAGGTCAAACACTTGTCGTTGTGTTGGTCTTTCTTTGGTCCTTGTCGTGATCATCTGGTCCAAGGACAAACACTTTGGTATTCTGTTTGTTTTCTTGGGTACTTGTTGTGATCATCTTGTTAAAGGACAAAGACTTGTCGTTGTTTCGCTTTTTGGTCCTTGTTGTGATCATCTTGTTAAAGGACAAACACTTTTTGTTGTGTTTGTTTGTTCTCTGATCTTTGTTGCGATCATTTTGTACAAGGTCAAACACTTGTCGTGTTTGCTTTCTTTGATCCTTGTCGCGATTCTCTTACTAAGGACAAACACTTTGTTTTTGTGTTTGTTTGCTTTTGTTTTTGTCGCGACCACTTGTACTCGTGACGTAAGCTCAAAGTCTAATAAGATTTCCTTATCTCGGCGAGTGAGGTTGATTGTCCTTGCTTCGTTCACCTCTCTGCCCGCGATCATTATTCTGAATCCGAAAAATAAAAGATGTTGTCAGTGTAAACGCATCTCCGCTGTTATTGTTGTCAACGTAGCGGTCAAGATCAATAGTATAAGTGATTGGCTGATCTTGTTATTTATTGCACTTTAACATCCTTGGTGCTGTTTCAGAATTGAGCGACTATATGCCGGACATAGCTGAGCTGTCCTCGTGACTCTTCTGTTCAAATTATGTCTACTACAGCCCTATTCGTTGGTCGTTCGGAATTTCTTTTGTTTGTTTTTGAATTGTTGACTGTTTGTTTTGAACACCCATAGGGTGAAAATTGTCTCAGTGGTCTCATTTATTTTTATTTTGTCTAAAATTTGGGACCCTGTCGTTTGCTTCTATTTTGTAGAAGTTGATTGAAGTCACTTATTTCGATTTTGTCGAAGTTGACTTCATTTTCCATTATTTTCTTGGTAGAAGTTTGTTAATTTTCTTTTCTATCTGGATTTGATTTGGCTCATCCTGGGTTATTATTCCTCAGTTTTGTTCTGAAGTGAGTTACTTCAGGGGCGGCGGGATGTTCGCGCCAATTTAACGAATCCAGATTTTAAAATTGTTATATTTGAATTAACTTCGGCTCCAATCAATCGAAGAGGCAAAGGTGTATCGATCGGGGTCGAAGTCGCGCGAATTAATAATCTTTTTCGCGAATTGATTAAATTAATCAGTTCGCTGCGTAGAGTCGACTAAGCACGCTCGGCGAGTGCGAACAAAAAACGTGAAACCCACGCAAACTGGCACATGTGCGTAGTTTAGAATTTCCCATCCAAATTAACCAGGGGGTGATCACGAGCCCCAAGGGCTGAAGCGGAGCCGGACGTCCCGAAGATGCCGATTTAAGGGGAATCCATCTACCTTTTACTCCCATTTCCTCCCTTAGAAGAAGCGCCGGAAGGACGATTCCACGTGGCGGAGACGCTGGCAGCCCATACAGGTAAGTGATCTAACCAGCCTGTGTTTTGTTTGGAAATTGTGAAATTTGGAGAGACACGGTCCGAACAAACACTGTATACTAGTTTATATTATATGAAATGACAGTTTACACTAATCCATATATAATAAAATAACGGTTCATACTAGACGTTTATACTAAAATTAAGATTACAGTTTCTGTTGCAGTAAGCAAGAAACACAATGACGTAGTCCATAAGAGGGCTAAACACACTTCTATGGTGTAAATAAAATTAGTAATCCGAAATTAATTAGCCATTCGTAAAAGCTTATTCCAAATGATTTGAAAATTTTCAGAGCAATCCAGAATTAAAATCAATTCGACGGGGTCTTCGTTGCGGCCACCTCGTCGCTAGACAACTCGTCGCCGGGATAAAAACTACTTAAATATGGTTCATATTTATACAAATGTATACCATTTGAAATGATTGCTACTACATAAACCATAAAATAGACTAGAATCACAAGTTGCTTATTAATCCCTATAAGTACAACAAATCTGCATATACAAATATATACATAATACATAATACAAACACAAGTTTTTGGAAGTTTTTTTATTTGATAAATAACAACTTATAATATTTTATAATAGTGAGCTATAATTTGGTTTTGATTTCGGGATGATACATTTACTAATATTTGTGATCAACCAGGCCGACCAGACCCACAAGACCAATCAGGCCGGTAAGACCAACCATATCGAGCAGATCAGCCAGACCGATACTAGATGCACAAGACAAAGCTAATCAGGTGAAACTTGACAAGAATACACAAACTATAATAGACAAGCAAAAATAAGCACAGAAGATTAAGTAAACACAATGTTTTTTTCTGTCGTAATTTTCTTTATATATTGTTGCGAACTGGTAATTTGGTATGGTGCTGCTCCAGGATCAGGACAATGGATGAATTAATTACACGCAGATATGTCCTTTATATGTAATTAAATACTACTTATCTACTAATACCTTACAATATGTACAACTAACCGCTAACTTATTACAATAAGTATTGTAATAAACATTGTAAATAATAAACATTGAGAAAAAAACATTGTGTTTACTTAATCTTCTGTGCTTATTTGTGCTTGTCTACTATAGTTTGTGTATTCTTGTCAAGTTTCACCTGATTAGCTTTGTCTTGTGGATACTAACTAACAATAATACACTTCATTCTACGAAACTTATGGTCGAAACCCGGAATTTACTTCGACGAAAATACGTAGGTTCGTTTTCAAAACTCAAATTACTCTCTTGCTAGCTCAATTCTGACTGCCTCTTTTTAACTTCCCCTCTATCTCATCACCTCGGTCTTGGCGTGAGTCCTACCCTAATCTTTATGGAAAATTTCCAGAACTCATAAAACAAAATCCGCTCAGCGTCTCGGCACGATCCCTAAGTTCGAGCGTTTGTCCGCATGATTTAGATAAACCAGACTAATGGTCGTAAATAATCCAAAACTAATCGGGTGTCCACTTAGGGTTCTTTGCCGACTTGTGACAAACTCAAATTCTTTGAAACCAAAATCGCGAGATCACAACACTCCCTCACATAATAAAAAGTTGGCGCTACTCAAAGTGACCAATTTTTCATATTTTGCCACCGCGTTGTCGTACGAATAATTTCTAGTCGCCCGTTCATCTCCTGGTGAATATGATTCCTTCCAATTTTGCATCTTACGATTAGTAACGGGCGGTCGACGATTCAGCGATGTTTTATAATATTGACATACCTCGGAAACCTCTCTTGTTTCCGCTAAAAAGTTCGTCTCACACATTTTACTATTTGTATCAGAAATATTAGTCAATTCTATTTATAAACATATTGTCACATATTACACTTAACACTCAACAAAAAACAACAAGATGGAAACATGTATACCTTTGTGCAACGTTAACAACAAAATATTTTGCGACAGGCTCTATAATTATGAACTTTTTCGCAGGTAGGCTCATGGATAATGGAGTTCCAAACTCAAGATTCTAAACAACTAAACTAACAATAAGAGAAACTAAACTCGAGATTCCGCGATATTAACATGTCATTTTTTTATTCTATTTTTATGTATCTTGACGTATTTTCCTTTTATTTTAAGCGTACAGTTGAAATCCGAATCTATAGAAACTATCATAAATGGTCCTAAATATCTTGAATGTAATTTTTTGCTTTTGTTTGTTTTGGTACTTTCATCGAATAGCCAAACCGAATCTCCTACTTCATATTCTATATTTGAACTATTCCTATCATATAAAACTTTCGACCTTTCCTTCCTTCTGATTAGGTTGTCTCTAGCTTCTTGTCTAGTCACGCGTAGTTTGTGTTTCAAGTCAGTCAGATAATCGTCGAAATTGTATGAAAATTCTGGAGGAGCTGTAATTGACGTTGGTAAAATAGGTTGTTTGCCGTACACTAATTCGAATGGCATAAACGTGGTGGTTGAATGTGGTGTAGTATTATATGAAAACAAAAACTAAGGGACATGGCTACACCAATCGGTTTTATTTTTATTAACAAAATTCCTCAAGTATTCGCTCAACGTTCGATGGGATCTTTCGACCGAATTTGATTCGGGGTGGTAACTAGTGCAATTTAATTTATTTATTTTCAAAAGTTTGCAAACATCTTTGAATAGCTCCGACATGAAATTACTTCCCTGATCAGTGACGATTTCGCTCATTATACCGAATTTACAAATAACTTCATTTACAAAACATGTAGCTATCGTAGCTGATTCTATATTGGGAACCGGGATTGCTATTAAATATTTGCTCAAGGCATCCTGACACGTTATTAAAAATCTGTTGCCTTGTTCGGATATAGGTAACGGTCCTACGCAGTCAAGGTAACACTTTTCAAACACTAATTCGGGAGTATCTGTAATAATTAAGGGTGCCCTATGAGTCTTATTTTGAACTTTATTTTGTTGGCACTGCCTACATTTTTTAACAAATTCTCTTACATCTGATTTTAAATTATCCCAATTATATTTGTGCCTAATTCTTTTGTACATTCGGCCTATACCTGGGTGTCCTCCGGTGAGCAGGTCATGATATTCCGTTAAAATTGTATGTTTTTCATTTTCACTAAAGTTTTCCTTCCGGACCTTGTTATGGCACACACAAATTTTGATTCCCGAATTTTTAAATATATATATCTTAACATTAGCCTAACCTTCCACCACTTCAAATTGTTACCAAAATTACTCCCTGCATAAAAATTTGTTATGTTATGTTCAATAAGTTTTTCTTTTAATTTTATAAAAATATATTCTCATATGAAACCTTCAAAAGAGAATTGATTGAGGGTACGAGACAAATAAGTTTCCTATTATTAGTGATATTCATTAAATAAACGTTTCGCCGTTGTACGTCAAGTTTGTCAAGGTCGTCTTGACATTGTAATTTATTTACGACGTCAACATAGGGTTCTAATGGTCTCGCATTTTCGTCGAATTCTAAACAAAAATTTGCGTTAGCAGGCAAATCATCTAGAAGTGACTCTTGGCATTCTTGAATACCGTCGTCTGGTATAATCACATTACCTTCTAAATACTTGCAGAAAATTTCGTAATCGTTAATTACTTCATTTGTCAAATTAATACTACGACTGGGTTCTCTGATATTTGTTTGATCCCAATCTATTCTACTTTAAGTGTCCGCGTTTTTATTGAATTTGCCGGGCTTGTAACTAACTTCGAAATCGAATTCTTTCAATTTGAGTCTCATTCGAGTTAAACGGGAATTTGGGGACTTAATATTTTTTAGGTTTTTTAAACTAATGCCTTATTGTCACTGTGAACGAAAAATTTGTTGCCAAACAAATACGGCCTAAAATAATTGCAAGACCAAACAATTGACAATAATTCCTTTTCGCGTGTGCTGTAATTTCTTTCGGCCTTATTGAGCGATCTTGATGCGTAAGCGACGGGCAGATCCTGACCTATCTTACCTTGCGACAAAACACTACCGATAGCATAATCTAAAGCATCAGTCGTTAATATGAAAAATTATCCCGGTTTTGAAAAATCGGGATAAATCAAAATTGGTGAATTAGTTAATAAATGTTTTAATTCATCAAATGCAATTTGGCAACGTTGCGACCATAGAAAATGCACATCCTTTTTAAACAATTTATTTATCGGGGAAACAATCTTTGAAAAATCCTTAATAAATCCTCTATAGTACGAAGCCAAACCTAAAATCGACTTTACTGGTTTCTGACATGTTGGTACAGAAATTTTTTTTACCGCTAAGAATTTATCTTCGTCAGGCAAAATTCCTTCATCAGTAATTTTGTGACCTAGGTATACAATCTCTTTGTTTAGAAATTCGCATTTTTCCGGACTTAATTTTAGGTTAAAAGTTCGTAATCTTTCAAAAATTTCTTGTAATTTTTCACAATGAGTACGCAAATTATTTGAAAATACTATAATATCATCAAGGTAAACAAATGCGCGAATTCCCTGTATTCCCGACAACACGCTATTCATAAGGCGTTGAAATGATGCTCCAGCTGATTTTAGACCGAAAGGCATTGTTTTAAATTCATAGTGAGCAAATTGATGTGAAAATGCCGTTTTATGCCTGTCATCCGGATGCATTTCTATCTGATGGTACGCGTTCGATAGATCTAACTTTGAATAATACTTGGAATTCCCTAGTTGGTCTAAAATGTCGCTAGTATTGGGAATTGGGTACGAAAATCCTACTGTAGACTCGTTTAGCCTCCTAAAATCTACAACAACGCGCCAATTTAGTTTACCGTCCGCACCTGCTTTCTTGGGTACGACTAATAATGGGGCGTTATAAGCGCTGTCGTTCTCTACAATGATATTATCATCCAACATTTTATCAATCTGTCTCTGTACCTCGCTCTTTTGACTTTCTGGTAACCTATACTGCCTAACATGAATGCGAGGTGAATCACCGATTAATGGAATTTTATGCTTAACTGCATCGGTGCAAGTCAGCTTTTCTCCATCGAGATGGAAAATATCAGAATATCTGTAAATCAATTCACCGATAGCCTTCTGTTCCTCTTCATTCAAATGATCGAGTTTTATCGATTCCCTGAATAATTCGCTTCTATTTCGAAACTGATCGAATCCTACGTTATTACAATTATAAATAACTGAATCGAAACTATCTGACTCAATTGATACTAAATCTATTGGCTCGAGACTGACATTGACCAAATCTTCTGACGTATTCAAAATTCCCACGAAACATTTATTTTCCCTAACATACGAAATTGAATTAGTAATAAAAATATTGTCCCTGATTTGGCGACCTTCACAAATATAGACGAATGAATCGGTGTTGTCTACCCTGCACGAAACTTGAAATATATATTTCACTCCGAGGAGGTATGTTTAATACGTTTCCTTCTAAATTATCTAAACCGACCTCAGTTTTAACAATGCGACCTTGACGCGGAGACGTCAAGTAATTAGTGTCCCTTATATATAAATTTTCATTAAAACTCAAACACTTTTCTCCGAAAAGCATTCGTTTCTCTCCGAAATCCAAATTAACATTAAATAACTCAAAAAAACCATCAAAACATAAAGGGAAATCGTTTGAAACGACATGGAATAATTGATTTTTGTCCTCTAATTTCTCGAATATGGCTCCTAATGTTTCCACAAAACCATTAACCGCGAATTTTCGTTTTCCTGCCACTATCCCAATTTAATTCTTTCCTTAAAATTCCTAATTTAATAATGCTTATGTCGACTCCCGTATCTAACAGAAATGTTGCAAAACCTTGATTCGAAATTTGTAACGGTAAATGTACATTTTTTAAACCTGCTCCGTTAATGCTCTTGGAAACATATACCGACAATTCACTAAATTTATTTTCGATTTTATTTTTTTGAACATGTTCCGGGCTTAAATTGCTCGGTCCGACTTACTGTCGGACCCGGTGCGTTTCCCGAATCACTAGCAATGTTATACGAATGACGCTCTTTAGTAAATTGTTGGTTTACTTCGCTTACATTTGTCTGCAGGTTTTGTTCGTTGTAAATTCTTCTCATACACTCGGAAATTCTATGACCCGGTTTCTTACAATAAAAACATATAATCGGGGAAATAGCTCGGGAATTTTGGGACATCTGTGCGCCGTATACTGAACCTTCGCCTTTTATTCGAACGGTATTGTAATTTTGAGGTGATTCGCTATTTCTATTTTTTAAGTAACAATCCTTTCCTAAATGACCGCTCTTATTGCAAACATCGCAAGATTTTATGTCTGCACTTTATGTCCCCACGTTTTATGTCTATTCTACTAAATGCACTACTTAACTGACACTCTTCCGATCGGGCAAGCTCAACCGCCTCCTTCAACGAATTTGGTCTTTGTGCCTTTACTATAATTTTTAAAGAATCCGACAAGCCTTGTAAAAATACATTTAATGCCTGAATATCGTAAATATCGTTGATCTCTTTAGCTATTGCTGAAGTCTTGCCAACGACAGACGCGTCAATCAAACTCGACAAACATTTTTCAATTCTATTAGCATAGTCAATTACACCTTCACCATTATATTGGTAAGTTGAATGTAACTCCATTTGACAACAGGAAATTGAACGATTTTCTAAAAATCTGTCCCCTTAATTCGCCCCATGTAGTCTAGCCCTACCTGTTAATTTAGATGTTTTTATTATCTTAAATAATATATCTCTGACGTCTAATGCTACAGCATCCATCGCCAAATCGCACGATTCTATGAAATCTTGCACTCTACCCGCCTGTCCATCGTACTCCTTGATATATCTCATTGCTACATCTAACGTCATAAGAGCCATTTTGATTATAACGTATAATTCGTCAACAATTATGCGAAATATTTTGCGTACGAAACAAAGATATACTTACAGCTTTTTACGAAATCTCAGATGTAGTTTGTATTTAATCAACCGAATTGTCCTATTGTGGAGCTGCGTGATGTACGGCGAAACGACACTCGTAGATTCACTGCATTTGACGTAGACCTGGACGGAACTCGCTGCGACCAAAGGCAACCAAATTTCCAATTCCTTTTTGGATACTTTCTGGATCCAACCGATTTTGAATTCCGAGGAATTCCACCAATTTCGGATTCTTCTGGATCCCACCCCTGCCAACAAAAATATAGTATCTCTGTTGCGAACTGGTAATTTGGATGGTGCTGCTCCAGGATCAGGACAATGGATGAATTAATTACACGCAAATATGGTCTTTATATGTAATTAAATACTACTTATCTACTAATACCTTACAATATGTACAACTAATCGCTAACTTATTACAATAATTACTAACTAACAATAATACACTTAATTCTACGAAACTTGTAGTCGAAACCCGGAATTTACTTCGACGAAAATACGGAGGTTCGTTTTCAAAACTCGAATTACTCTCTTGCTAGCTCAATTTTGACTGCCCCTTTTTAACTTCCCCTCTACCTCATTACCTCGGTCTTGGTGTGAGTCCTCCCCTAATCTTTATGGAAAATTTTTAGAACTCATAAAACAAAATCCTCTCGGCGTCTCGGCACGATCCTTAAGTTCGAGCGTCTGCCCGCATGATTTAGATAAACCAGACTAATGGTCGTAAATAAACCAAAACTAATCGGGTGTCCACTTAGGGTTCTTTGCCGACTCGTGAGAAACTCAAATTCTATGAAACCAAAATCGCGAGATCACAACAATATGATTTCAGGACGTAATTTTGATTTATGTATTTTTCTTAGCGAAGCAACAAAATGTTTGCTAGTTTGCGTTTAGTTCTTGTATGCGTGGATACGGAATAATAAATATTGGTTTGGGAATATTTGAAAGGACTACTCGTTTTGCAAGATTACTTTTTTCTGCTAGATTATTCGCATTTTTTTATAAAAAAACGTCGGTTTTCTTAAGGACAACACAGACGTTGAGGAAATTCTCTACGAATGATCTCAGACGCCGATCCTATCGGTTGGCCGCATACTCCGTCGCAAACACATTTTTATTCTTTACCTCTAAGTCGGTTGAAATTTAAAGAAGACTGAGTTTGTAAATCTTTCCACTGGCTGCTATTGGACGTGTATTAGTAAAAAAATGCTTTGAAACTGAAAAACATTTTTTAAATTAATTTTAGATGTTTCCTTTGGGTTATATTATCGATACAAATTTTAATAATACAATACCAGATCACACCTCATAAGACCACGCCGGACAAAACCGGACAGCACTGGCCAAAACCGGAGAAGACCGGACAAGATCAGACAAGAGCACACAGGAACAGACAGGACCAGAGAGGAACAGACAAAATCAGACAAGACCAGAGAAGGCCAGACTAGACCAGACAAGGCCGGACAAGGCCAGACAGGACTAGAGAAGACCAGACAACCAGAGTAGACGAAATAAGAAAAAATGGAGTGGAGTGATAATCTTATGGAGTGCTTCTTCGCAAATAGAAGAAATAGCACAAAAGGGAATAATCAGGAACCTATAGGGTTTAAAAATTACGGAGTCCTGCAAATGTACATAAGGTTAAACAAAATTTCCGGAAAAAAAGGACAGCCATAACTATAATACGAGAGGGTCGTTCATTTTTAATTCAATTTAATGATTTTAAAATGAGCTGTGGAAGTATAATCAATTATCTGGTCCATTGAACGACCTATCAGCAGATTTTAAAGACCTGTCATTCACTTTTCATTCAATTTAATGATTTTAAAATTAATTGTTGAAGGTTTGATCTACCTTTCTTGTCACTTTAATGGTTTTAACCTGTCATCCAATTTAAAGACTTGTCATCAAATTTATTACACCGTTCGTTCATTTTTAATTCAATTTAATGATTTTAAAATGAGCTGTTTGAAGTGTAATCATTTTTCTGGTCCATTTTTCATCTAATTTAATGATTTTAAAATCAACTGTTTAAGGTTTAATCCACCCTTCGGGTCACTTTAATGATTTTTGAATGATCTGTCTTCAAATTTAAAAGACCTGTCTTCCAATTTAAAGGACCTGTCATCAAATTTATAAGACCTCTCGTTCATTTTTAATCCAATTTAATGATTTTAAAATGAGCTAGGAAAAGTGTAATCAATTTTGTGGTCCATTGTATGACCTCTGAGCAGATTTTAAAGACCTGTCATTCATTTTTCATTCAATTTAATGATTTTAAAATTAACTGTTTAGGGTTTGGTCTATCTTTCTGGTCACTTTAATAATTTTGGTCATCAAATTTAAAAGACCTGTCATCCAATTTAAAAGACCTGTCATCAAATTTGTAACCTAATCATTCATTTTTTAACTATAATACGAGAGGGAAAGATCTTTTATACCTCTCAAAAACAAATCTAACCATGTGCAGCAATGGATTGGAAAACGAAGAAGTGAAGCTTTGCGGGATGAAACATCATATAAGAAATTCAAATCAAAAGTGAAAAAATTTCTCTTACTACAAACTCCCTTCTATAATATAAATGATTTTTTTTAATCTAAATTTCAAAACTATTTAACTAGCTTTAAGTTTTTGTTGTAACTTAACCTATAGATATCGTTGTATCTCAAAAGGTAATTAAAGAATTTAATATGAGGCTAATTGAGACCACACAAGACAAACAAGAACATACGAGACTAAGCGACACCACACATAATCACACAAAACAAGACAAGGCGAGATAAAACAAGACTAGACTAAGACAAAGCAAGACAAGACAAGACAAAGCAAGACAAGACAAAGCAAGATAAGATTACTCAAGTTTCATTCATTGAACAGAACCAGAGCCGTCTTTTGTTTTTTCTAACTCACAATTAGGTATTGACATGTGTTAAAACTTACAGCACAAGGTGCGTCAAAACAAATAGTGCAGTTTTGACGGGCCGGTACATCGTATCTGGTGGAGAAGAACCTGGGAAAGTAGGGAAGATTGTATGTTCTGGACCCACTGCCAACGCTTCCGGTGACCTTGACCAATTCAGGTCACCTTTGACCACTTCCGGTAACCTTGACCTGTTCCCACCCCGCCCCGCTTCCTGCCACCACTTCCGGCTGCTGATTAAAAGCTGATTAAAAGTTGTTTACAGCTGATTCAAATTGGGGATTACGATGGCATCATAAGATTTCATGCGAAGGCTTCTAAGTTATTTGCCGAAACGGAGATAAACGGATGTGGGGGCAGGAAGTAGAGCAGAAGTGGTCGATGTAACCGGAAAATGGTAAAGGTCACCGGAAGTGGTCAAGGTCATCGGAAGTGGTCAAGGTCACCGGAAGCTTTGGCGGTGGGTCCAGAACATACTATATTTCCCTACTTTGGAGGTGTCTCATTGTGTCGGGAGGATCGTGCAGTTTTTAGTCGTTACCATGGTTTGGTCCGGAAAATGGCCGTTCTTTGTCGCCACTCAGCGTGCGCTCACAAAGGATTTCCCATCATCATTTATCATTCCACTCCTACAAGATTATGTTTGTCCCAGAATTGAAGCTTTCTCACTATGAAAACCGCATGAATTACTCCCAAGCAATGATAATTAATTGATTTGAGGTCAAGTAGGTATAACTTACCCCATCGTGCCGTTTAAAATTTCAGGGGTTGTGGTCCCAGCGCGAAGGGGTTAAGTGATTTGGCTACAAATTTTCTTGTAAAAGGTGCCCCCCTTACAACCAAAATTGACGCGTCCGAGCGTTTTTTGAGAAACCATCTTTAACTATCCGAAAATCCCTCTGTTTCGTTTTCAATGGCATACTTTGTATAATAGCCTAAAGCGTAATAGGAAGAATTATTCATTTTCGACAAACTACAGAAATCAGAAAAGGCTAAACAGACCAATATAAACTAATGATGATTATACGGTAAGGTAAGTTAAGGTTATTAAACATATGGAAGTTCCCTTAATCATAATATATACCGATAATAAAATCTGGGTATTGTATGCACTACGTTGTTCCCGAAGGGGAGATAGTAAACTATAAAGGAGATTTAAAATAATTTGTTAACAGAAGTTGTTTATTGTTGTTACTTTTATTTGATCTAATTTATACTTATGGTAATGATAGTTCGATCGATACGATCAGAGATTTTTCTCTGGTATTTGTTTTCCACGAGACTAAGAAATTGTTACCTTATTACCATAAGTGGAAACATTATTAAAAAATTAATTAATATTAGTTGTCAACAGCCCTTTGTGGACATTTAAGAGTTTTCAATAAATAGTTCTTACGTTTGTAATAATATAAGAAAATAAAAAATACTGTCAAGACACAAAAATGAAATAAAAAGATATTTTTGATTTTACGTTTGGTTTTAATAATTTATTGTAAGATTAGTTTTTTATTCAAGAAATTTTCTATTTCTTAATGAATATTTAGGTATACAGAAGAGTTATTTAGTATCCATATTGCACGAAACATGTTCAATTATGAGAGATGCGTTAGAATTAATCACTCTAAACTAGATAAGATATCTTGGCTAGTATCATTTACACCGAAACTTGTCAATCTGCTTGCACAATTAATTGGAAGGCAGTCACAGTTTCCTAGTTAATTGACGTCGATGTTCTGCTACGACAATCCCTTCTGATATTCTTCTATCTATTCTTAACTTATTTCGCTTTATAGCAAGCATCTGTTACATTTTTAAATATATTCTCGTATTATACTAATAATTTAATTGGAATTCAAGAAGCAAAAACTTAGTTTTATATTAAAATGTGTAAAATATCTACTTGAATAAATAGAAGTTTTAAGGATCACTTTTATTGCTCTTTCTGATATTTATGTATAGGCACTAATAGGCAGATTTACCTTCAGACGATTTTCTACTTCGAATTCCGCCATAAAATATATTATTACTTGCTTTCCTTTGTTAACTACACTTTTTTTCTATAGATTTTATTTCTTCGTCGAAAACAATCAAAAATCAAAGAAAAAAATCTTTTTGCTTTGGACACCACCTATTTCAGAAATACCTATTCTACCCTAATATTTGATTTTATGTCGGTATAAAATTTTCTTCAATCCTTTTTCAAATTTACAATATTAAAACCTAAAAAATAACAATAAAAACTTGCTTTGTTAATCATTAGACTGAATTATTTTTAACACCCCATTTTCTTATATTTGTTTTGCAAGGTAAAATATATATTTTCAAAATAAAATTATAGTTAAAGTTATTATAATACTTTGATTTGAACAATATATATTTTCATTCCATATTTATAATTTATATTGGCTACATATTTGGAATATTACTTAAATTAATAATAGCAGTAATATATTGCTGCTAGATATATGGTGAAATAGTTCTCGTATCAATTTGAAAATGTCAATTTTGTGCCATATAATCGCAAATCAATTATACTTATGCAGTGTGATTGGACGCAGAGACAATAGGGTAGTGTCCACTAAGTATAAATCGAATAAATGACAGTTTCTTATGATAAATCATTATTTCTAGGTTGCCAAGTACAACTTTATTTATTAAAAAAATTAAGATTACTAATATTTTTACAAAATAAAATCGGCTAAAGTAGATATTCTGTTAAGTGACAGTGAACACCAATCAGTAAACGTTACGTCAATATATGGGGGCACCATTGTTGTTGTTGAGATTTTCGTAGAGCAGAGTAGGCTATTTGAGAAATTTTTCATTTTGACATTTTTGTTGTGGAATTGATACAGTTGTTTTTACTTCTATATAGAGAAACAAGTACAGTACGCTATGGAGTCAGGATTTAACAAAGCAAACGGTAGTAATTTGCCCAAAATTGATGTCCATATGCCTGGCAAATTTTTCACGTCAAGCAATGAGTTTTGTTCATCGGAAGTTCGCCATGTTAAAACCTTGAAGAAAGTATACACAAGCATAAAATGTATATTATTGGCTTCAATATAATTATTTAGCTTCTGTAGATTATTTAAACGAGTGAAATATAAATACAATGGGGTGTCAATAGCTAAACTTGATTTCAGGTCCTCACGAGCTTCATATGGAGATGATGCCATCAGTTATGTGCAGCTTAAGCGTGACAGCAAATTTTGCACAGTTAATTGTAAAATATGTCCAGAGCACAAAGTTCATGCAAAATTATATGGATGCACACTTGTTGTTGATGAAGTAGATGATCGTAATCTCTTCATTCAATGTCATGACTGTGTTGCTTCACAAGGAGGTTGCAAGCATGCAATAGCCTTTCTTATGTGGGTTCATCGCCGAAGTGAGGAAGCATCATGCACTTCTGTGGAGTGTTATTGGAAAAAATCTAAGCTGTCCAGAGTTGGTAGTAGCCTAAATTATATTAAAGCAAAAGACTTGTCTGGGGGCAGTGCTATATTTCCAGCAAATTCATCTATTTTTGAGAAGTTTTTGGAAGAGGGAAGAAAAAGAAAGGTTGAGAATTGTGAATTGTTTTAAAATACCAACCCACTTATTGTCCAAGTGAAACACAGGCTGTCTCAATGCACAAACTCATATTTCATTTTAAAAAGAAATGTGTTGATACATTTTTTAATAAAGTTGAAATACCAGTATCTTTAATAGAGAAAGTTGAAGAAGAAAGCAGGAAACAATCCAATAGTAGTCTTTGGTATGAACTGAGATAAGGTCGAATAACTGCTTCAAGAGCATTTGAAGTTAGCCGGTGTAAAACGTATGATGGCCTACTCATGTCCCTTATACTAGGTGGTAGAATTTCAGACACTCCACACTTGAAACGTGGCCGTGTCCTAGAGGACGAAGTAAAAAAAAACTGTAGAAAAAACAGAAAAAACTGAAGATAAAAATAAATAAGTGCATTCTGATAATAAACTCCAAGTATCCACTGATTGCTGGTTCCCCAGATGGAATATTTGAAGATGGAGTAATAGAAATTAAATGTCCCATTAGTGCAAAGACATAAAAATTATATAAGAATTGGAAAATGTACAGAAAAATATAATGGCCAAATGCAGCTTCAAATGTATTTAACAGGAAAGAAAATCCTTTTGTTTTGTGTGGCCGATCCAGATTATATCAAAAATAAAGAAGTTGAAATATTACATACATACAATAACCTTTATTGG
This sequence comes from Phosphuga atrata, assembly GCA_944588485.1. Taxonomy (NCBI): domain Eukaryota; kingdom Metazoa; phylum Arthropoda; class Insecta; order Coleoptera; family Silphidae; genus Phosphuga; species Phosphuga atrata. The sequence continues at coordinate 774,928 of CALYMW010000260.1, read as the reverse complement.
CATAAATAAAAAAAAAATAACATAAACCTTTCCTCTTGAAATACAAAAAAACAACAAAAAGAAAAACAAAACCAACAAAATATAAAAAAAAGAAAACAAAATCAATAACCGCACACCATAAAAAATAAAGTCCAAGTTAAAAGAGAGAAAAAAAAATACACTGGACATTCCTCTGTTTCCGTTCCCTGTTCCTTCTATCCTTTTATCCTTTTCATCATTACAAAACCACTACCATCCTCATTTATGCAACGTTTCCATTTCCACACTAACACTCTCTCTCTTTCGGTCCACTCTCCTTTTTTGCACTCTTTAAACCAATGCACCCGCACGCCCTTCCCTACCCCACATACACAACAACTCTTATACTTGTCATCCATCCAATACTGTCGCCCTCTTTCTTCACAGCCGCATCTAAACCTGGCAATTACTGACCGGGCATTCAGGCCCATTGTTGATTTTAAGTATTTAGGTAGCTCTTCAAGTATTTGTATTTCCGCATAGTCCTTACTACATCTACTCTCCATTATTTTCCTTTGACGTTCTTGCAGTTCAACTTCCTTCAGCCTTACCACTAGCCATTCGTCAACTCGCACGCCTTCCCTCCTAAGCCTCTCCATTTCCATGATAGACATGCCACCTCCTTCATACAGTTTCCTTCTATTTCTTCCCCAATTTGTTTCTCTCCTACCATTAATTCCTTCCAAACTTGCTACCCTGAACACTTCTTTTACAATTCTTTCCTCAGTCATTCCATTCACTTTACATTCATACCTTGCTACTCGTCGGCTTGCTTGAATTCTTAATTTAAATGCATTTAGCTCCTGCAGTACTATGTAGGAAGGAGTTGATCCATACACTGTATACTCCGCCAATAAGCCTTCCATATCATCTCCTTCGCCTGGTAATTTGTGCTAAACTCTTTTTCCTATACCTTCAAGAACCTTTCTGCCGCACCCACGCTTTCTTTGCCACGTACTCTGTATGCTCTTTATTACCACACCCACTCCTAAATACAAACCCTAAATACTTAAAATGCCCAACCTGCTCAATCTCCATTCCCTTCCGTACGAACCTCTCCTTATTTACCACCTCCTCCACTGAAAATTCCCCTTCTTCCACTGTCCTCATACCGAAATCGTCCCTCATCGGTTCTTCTTGATCTACCCCCCCCTCCTAATAACTCCATGAAGTGCAGTTTCCAATCCTCTATCTCAAATTTGTCTGTCACTCCTAGTTCTCGACCTCCGTTTTGCCTGGAACCGCCACAGCTCCGCTTCATTATTAATGTTTGATATCTCTTCCACCCTTTTTTTTTCCCCATCTTCTTTTTTTGTCGTCATAACTCTCTCAAGCTGCAGTTTTTGTTTCTTAATTTCTTCTTTGACTCCCTTTCCTTCTCTCCATCTGTTTATCACCTCTCTCAGCTTTTTCTTTTCTTTCCTGCATTCTTCATCAAACCATGTGGATTTGGTTCCAGTTATCTTCATAGTTTTTGCCACCATTGACGCTCTCATACAATGCGTTATTTCTTTCATATCTTTGAGGTTTTTTCAATCAACGTTTGCTAGCCTCGTGGCATATATTTCTTGTGCGGGCTGATCCCATTTATATATTATCCTTTCCCCACTTCCCCTTGTTTCTTGTTTTTCTTTCAGGTTCACAATTACCGGCATATGATCGGAGTCCCCTCTAATACCAATCCTCATACTTTCTATTGACTCCATTTAATTCTCATTTTCCACCACTAGGTCAATAACCGATTCACCACTACCTCCCACAAAAGTAAATTCCCCGTCCCAGTCTCCTACACAGCACCCATTTAGCACTTCCCATTGGTTTTTCTTCACCCACTCCAACCATAGCTTTCCTTGAGCAGTCATTACCTTAGACTTCCTCGTAATTTCACCTCCACTATTGCTAATTCCCAACGGCTGCCCTTCCCCAATTCTTACATTCCAGTCTCCTCCTATCAGCAGTTTTTCGTGTTCTTCTTCGTTCGGGCAATCTTCTATTATTTGTTGTATTTATATAGATCTATTATTATTATACACCGTCATCACCCCCCACCATTGCCCTTCAATTTCTATTTCCCTCATCACCAGACCTTCACACATATCTTCCGCCGTATCTTTTTCTCTTCTGGGTATATCTGCAGAATTTCTTCTGCTCATTTTCATCTGCTTTTTCCCTGAGAGCCTTGTCCACCCCTGTTACTATTCCACCTTTTGCCCTTCCGAAATTAGAATCTTTTTTGCAAATTGGGGCCTCCTTCTATAGCCTTCCGGCAACCTCTTAATGCACTCCTCCCATTTCTCTTGTTTTGTCCAAGTTTCCACTAATTGTAAGTTAATTACTTGGAAATCAGACAAGAACGCCCCAAATTCTTCCTCTCCTATTCTCAGTTTCCTTAGTAATCCTGCCACGTTCCAAAATAAAATTTTAATTCTTTTCCCCTTTTTCTCCCTTCCTGCACCTGGCTTGCTGCACCTTAGTTTCTATGCATAATCTTAGTAAGTAAATCTAATTCTTATGGTTTTGAGTCTTGACCATTCTCCCCACTTCTGACGGAGGTTTTTCTCTCTACTCTATAGTCGTCCTCCAATTTCTTTATCCTGACCTTGATATCGGTGTTTTCGTTTCTTATCGCTTTCAATTGTGATATCATTTCCTCTTTCCACACCCTTTCCTTCTCCTCTACTTCCTTTTGTTCCCTCCTAGCCCTTTCCAAGTTTTCTTCGAGTTCTTTATTTTCTCTTCTCATTTCTTCCATCTTATTCTCGAAGGCTTTAAAATCCTTCCTCATTTCCCGTAGCTCTTCAAAGATCTTCTCCAAAGCTCCTCCCATACCCACACTCATTTCTCTTTTTTCCAAATCCTCTTTTTTGGAACGTTATGCCAATTGTGTCGGCGACCGACTCAATTTCGCGCACCGATCAAACGGACTTCTAGACTCACTGTTTGATCTTGGCCTGCTATAGTGGTCCATTGCCTATGCCTTATTTATTATTTATTTATTTTCACTTTGCTACCAAAAAGTTTAAAGACCCGGCCCGGTATCGAACCCGCGCGCCGTTGTGCTTAAATATTTGTCTCCACCTCTCCGGTTCACTCGCCTATATTCTAGCGTTTACAATTATTTCATTGTTTATTTCCCATCAAACTTCGAGATTTTATTTACTGTAACGAAAAAGAACTTGTATCAGCGAATAAAAAATAGTTTTGGTTAGAACCGTGCTATCATGGAGATAAGGAATAAATGTAGCGATTGTTTTTGTCGTATTTAATAGAATTTAATCACTATTTGGGCAGAGTTAATTATTTAATAACACAAAAGTGAGCCGTTTATCACAATAGACAATTACACGAATAGATACACAACACTTTTATTTATTCAGTCGCAAAATTTTTGAACCTTACAGGAATAATTTCTGACGATTTTTGATAAATTTCTGGATCACACTGAAAGACGTCCGTCCGCTTCACGCACTTCAACTATCTCGTGTGTTGAAATATGAAGTGTGCCATTCAATCTTGAATATGTTGAAAATATGATAAATAAAAAGGTAATAAACTTTTGGAAAAATAATGTTTATCCATTATTATATCAGAGTATACTATCATAACTGTAATATACTGCAAATAAAAACAATCTAAAGGTTTAGCTTGTGTTATTGTATTAAAGAATCTTGCAAATTAACTAAAGCACATGCTATGATTAATATGTCATCCAGTATTTTTACAAATTTTAAATTAACGCATGAATGTGGTCTAAGCATATAAAATTCTCGTAAGCGCCGTATAACTATCTCTACATGGATTCTTAAGCTAGCTATCTGTTTTGTTAGCTTCACTTCACTTGTTGTCATTTTTACTCCTGTTTCAACAATTGGAGGTCTTACTAGCGATACACCTGATTTTTTTGCAGATATTGTTCAACGTGTTTAAATCCCCTATCTGCCTTAACGGACGTACCAGGTTTTAAGACCTTTGAAAAATCACACGATTCAACTAAATACGTGTCAGTTATTCTGCCTCCAAATCCTGGAGAAATATAATTTATTAATCCATTTGGTGTACAGGATACTAAGTATTTTATGGTGTTGGTTTTCTTATATTCTGAACACGTCAGAGCTTGATTAACTGCTTTAGATGGCTTTTGCGCCTCAATAACCAGACAGTCTATGATGCAACTGACATTGCAATATTTGTGGTTGAATGACATAGGTAAATTCCTTCTTATCATTTCAGGGTCTAGCGGTACAATAAAAGGACGCATAACACTGGCTATCAAAGGTATATTTTTAAAAAATATCTTACTTAGTTAGATATGAAGGAGTATTTCCGCAATCATCTGTCAATTAACTTAATTTAGAATCCAATCTTGCTTTATTTTAAACATAGCAATAAATATAATGCTATAAACATAGCAAATTGTCAAAAAAATTATTTTAGTTTCATTAAATATTTATTTCAATTTGACGAGAAAAATGGCTAACGAGTAAATAGTGTTTTCGTTTGTCTCCTCAAATTGTGTTTTTGCGAACATACAGATAAAAAAGAAAAGAAAAACAAGTATCATAATCAAAACCAATATTTCTGTCTCTGTATTTGAAATAATGAGTGGAAAACTTGCCTCGAAAAAAGCAATCACCGATGTTCTGACCTCACTACTTACTGATGACAAATTTATTGATGGACTTCATAAAATTGTGTTGGTTAAATTTAAGGAGAAATTTGCTCAACAAGAGCAGAAAATCATAAGCCTGAGGACTAAACTAGCCAACACGCAACTACGCCTTGATGCACTAGAGCAGAAACAACGGATCCACAATCTTCTTATCTTTGGAGTACCAGAAGAGGCTGGTCAGGATGAAAAACATCTGGAGGACTTGGTTATCAAGATAATAGTTTCCAAATTAGGGGTAGACGTAACTTCCTCTTCCTTCAAGGAATGTAGACGGCTTGGTAAACAGACCTCTAAACCCAGGCCAATACTAATCGCGCTAACCTGCGCTAAAAAGAAACGGGAGATAGTGGCGTCCAGAAATAAATTGAAAGGTACCAGCATTGTAATCCGCGAAGACCTCACAAAAGGGAGGATAGAGCTTTTAAAGCTGGCCCAAAATAAGTTTGGTTTAGGGAACGTGTGGGTCCGTGAAGGAAGAATTCTTCGCCGCACGGACCATGGAATCCATCCTGTTGATTCTGCATCCATCATGGTCTCTTCTGCTTCGACACCGGATGCGGATGTCCCCGGTGAAATAGTGATGCTTTCTTCTAAAATATCTTAAAGACGGGATCACTATTTCAACAATGCAGCTTAGGGTATGTTGTTTATACTGTTTATAGCACCTGCATAATTATTTAATCTGGGGTGTACGTCCAAGAATTGTTTAATAATAGGTGGAGACACGAATTCGAACCATTTGACATAAATTTGGTTTTATATCTCATAAAACTCACCTACAACAAATAATTTTCTTTTGTATACACATACTATTTCTTTTTTCTCGGTTCCTAATTTGTGTTAATTGTAGCTCTATTTTTTTGCTTCTAAAGTTTATTGTTTTGCTCCAATATTTGATTACAGGAGTTACATTTATTTATTGTTTTTACTTCAGTTCATATCATATGGTAGAGTTCTTACGATTGAATTAACGATGGACGATAATTATGATCTCCAAATTGAAAATAATTTTGATGATTTAGAAAATTTAAATAACTATATCAAACTGTAAAATTTATTAATTCTACATTTAAATGTAAGAAGCACAAATGCTAATTTTGGTAAACTTGAAGTATTTATTGAAAACTTATCTGTGAAGCCCAATGTTATTATTGAACTGTTCTGAAACTTGGTCTTTAACGTACTTCTCCTACTTTGCACTTAATAACTATCACTGCTATTACAACAGCTCGCTAGTACAGTCTAATACGGTTATTGAGGAAATTGGTAACCTAAAACCAATTCTTTGGTTTGGCAAAAAACCTTTCTACTACTTTAAAATTAAAAAATAATAAATCCATTAAAATATCAGGTGTTTATAGATGTCATGATGTTAATAAAGAAGCCTTCATCAAACAAATTTCTGAATACTTACATAATAAAAACCACGGTAAAAATCACGTAATAGCTGGTGATTTTAACTTCGATCTTCAAAATTCTGAAACTATAGTAAATCAATTCCTGTCAACTTTTATTGACGTTGGTTACCTCCCATATTTTAGTGGAATTACCAGACCTAGTGAAACGGGAGGCTCTGGTATTGATAACATTTTTATTAAATCAAAATTTAATGATATTAAATCCTTTACTTTCAACAACGTCTTCAGCGATCACTACCCAATTTTTGTATCTCTAGGCCTTACTACTGATAACATTAACAAAAACAAGGAGGTTTCTGTGTTTGTCTGTACACTTTTAGCAAATCTGAGCTCGCAGACTAACTGGTCATCTCTGCAAGCCATCCAAGATCCTGATGATTTTTTTGATATTTTTATTAATAAAATCAAATTATTAATTAAGGATTCAACTTTTATTACCAAAAAGAAAAGCTGCAATAATAAACCCCGCTCCAATTGGATTACCAAAGGTATTATGAAGTCATGTAAAACTAAAGAACGGTTATATAATATTTGGAAGCGTGATAAAAGTAACATTGGTTTGAAAAATAAATATAATACTTTCTGTAAAATCTTAAATAAATTAATTAAATCTGCTAAAAATAGTTATGAAAGTGCTTGTGCTAAAAAATGTTGCAATGATAGCAAAAAATTATGGCGTTTCGTTAATAGCAAATTGGGTAAGAAGGTGTCTCCCAATAAAGAAATTGATTTTATTGTATGTGACGAGGAAGTTATAACCGGTAATAATGCCATTACAGATAGTTTTGTAACTTTTTTCACGGATATTGGTGTAAACTTAGCAAATAAAATTAATGCTCCTGCTAATAATGTTGCAAAAAATGTTAAATTTAATTGTAATAGTTTATTTTTATTGCCAACCAATGAAACAGAAATCGAAAAAATTACACATGACATGAAAGATAAAGGTGGAGGTGTTGATGGTATTTGTAGTAAAACACTTAAACATATATCTCAGGATATTAGTAAACCTTTAGAGAACATTTTTAATATATGTATTAATAAAACTATTTAGCCCAATTCACTCAAAAAGCTGGTAACAAATAAATCTGGTGACAAGCACCTAACTACTAACTATAGACCAATCTCTCTAATTTCAAACTTAGCTAAAATCTTTGAGAAAATCATTTATACCAGAGTTTATGATTTTTGTGAACGAAATAAATTAATCTCAATCAATCAATATGGGCTAATGAAAGGTAAAGGAACGAATGATGCTCTAGTTTTTACATCAAATTTTATATATGATAAAATTGATTAGAATTTGCCAACAGTCTTAGCTTTCTTAGATCTTGCTAAATCTTTTGACACTGTTAATCACCAAATATTGCTGGACAAACTCTGGAGATGTGGAATTTGGAGTATTCTTCACCAACTGTTGGAAAATTATTTGTCCAATAGAACTCAGAGTGTCAAAGTGAACAATTGTGTAAGTGAAACTAGAACGGTTAGAGTTAGGGTTCCACAAGGTACTGTACTGGGTCCGCTACTCTTTATCCTCTACTTAAATGATGTTTTTAATGTTTTACCGAATAATGCTATAGTTCCATATGCTGATGATATGGTTATTTTGAGTTCTGGAAGGAACTGGAATGAAGTTAGAACTCAACTATCTGTATGGCTTAATAATATTGATATATGGCACAGGGGAAATCAACTGTCACTTAATATAGATAAATCAAGTTTCAGTACTTTTGGTAGTTACGCTGATAGTCTTCACATAGATTTCAGCCGGTATATTAATCACAAATCCTTGACAAGAGTTGATAACTGTAAATATCTAGGTTTGTTTTTTGATAGACACATGAAATGGGATAAACATGCAACTGAATTGTCAAAAAAACTCAAATTTTTAGTTTCTTATTTTATAAACTTAGTCAATCACTTGATAATTCAGTTTTAAAAATGATATATCATCGTCTTTTTGAAAGTGTAATTAATTATGGCATTGCTGCTTGGGGTGGTGCTTATAACAATTCTATTAAACATGTAATTACCATGCAGAACAAAATAATTAAAAAAATGAGTCTAAACAAGGAAAATGAATTGCCTTTAGAAATAAGATATGCTTTTATTCTCAATGCATTGACTTTCTACTATCAAGACTGTAAATATCCTTATTTAAATCGGTCTGCTATTACGAGATCAAAGTTGTTATTACTACCAAAAATTAACAAAACTATAAGTACTAAAAATGCCTACTACCTAGCAATAAAATACTTCAATGAATTATCGAATACCTTGAAAATTTTAAATTGTTCTGCTAAACTGTTAAAAAAAAGTTAACTAGTTGGATAAGAACCTGCCATATGGTAACTATATAAGTAATGAAACTTCTATTATGACGACTACTTTATTTGCATGGCACTGTACCCTATGACTTTGTAATTTTTTGTAATTTGGTAAATTTTGTATTTTTGTAATATGTATTTTTTTTTAATCTTAATCTTAGACTAAGAATTTTGTAAATTTTGTATTTTTGTAATTTGTATTTATCTATAATCTTAATTTTAGACTAAGAAGTTTAATTTAATTATATATATTTTGTGCTGGTTCTATGTACAGGTGTTCACTCACCTCTATAGAAATGTAATACCAGAAATAAATAAATAAATAAAATAAATAAATAAATAAATATTTACTTCATCTTCTATTACATCAAGCAAATAGTAACAACTGCTTCGAAAACCAATGTACAATCGAGGCTTTTTTCAATGTCCGAGTACTCTTCTTCAACCAATGTGTGTTTTGTAATTTTGCATAGGCCGGGCACAGGAGGTCTTGGTTTTTTAATGGCATTGACTTTAAATGGCGATGTGGAAATAGATGTTACTGACATTTTCAAAGGTGATAACGACTGGTCTTTGTAACTAACGACTTTTCTAACGACTGGTCACTTTAGCCTGGACTGCTTTACTCCTGAATTTGGGTGTAATAAATACTTGAACAGAATTGTTTGCAGTCTGCTCACACAAAGTTTCTTGCACATTTTCGTCAGCTGTTTGGAAATCTGAAACATCGATACGAAAGATGCTTTATAATGATAATAACTAGGTACATGGTGTTTAAATTTTCTAAGCATTTTGTTGTTTGATACATACTATTGTACTTTTACAACATAAGTACATTTGAGAGCGACTACAATAATATAAACTGTGATAAGTAGGAAGATTTGTTATTGGCCACTATTTTGAATATTAAGCAAAATTATATTAGTTTTAAACTTCAATTACTGTTAATCTTTTATTCAATAAATAATTACATACTTGAACTTGTATCAGAGGTATCTTTTGGAGAGGAACTATATGTACAGATTTTTTCAGAATCATTTAGACAGTCAGTGATTGTCATCATTCTTTGTTTTTTTACAATATATGGCCGTTCTACAATGCTACACGTACGTTTTATTCTATCTTCTTGACATTCAAATTTACCATTTGACCTTGTACAACCAGGTTTCATGAGTACTTTTGATACTGTTCCCATAATATGATACTCCATGTAATTAGCCATATCATTTGGCAACTAGATAAATAAAAGCAACTGTGTTTATTATAATAAATATGACACTAAAACAAGATTTTAAATCAGAATTCAAAAATACTTTACCTCAACTTAAACATCATAATATTTTATTAAAAAATACTTGACAGATAAATAGTGATTTTGCAAAATTCAACAGTACTGCTTCAGATTTAGACATAGATTGTGTTCATACTTACATTAAAATGATCTTCACAATAATAAATTCGGGTATCTGTAGATAAACTATTAACATTAAGTTTTAGTCACTTTCTCCGCATGTTTTTATTGCGTGGAGCGAATATAAATAACTTGTTTGGCGTTTTAATACATGTGCTTTTACAAAGAGGCACTATACAGTACTTGTAATATGAGAAATTAATTTTTTATTAAAGAAGACAATAATATATTACTGTCTAATAACTACTGTCATACACAGAACCATTGTTTTGATTAGTTTTGCATATACTGACGTCATTCAAGACGCCATCACAGTACATAGCGTTTCCGAGGTAACTTTAAATTGTTTTTTTAAAACGCAAAATTCTTAATGTAAATGATGGATTTTTTTTAATAAAATGTTTTTTGTGTTAAGGAGGTGTTAAGGTACAAAATTAACCAATTTTTCAAATTTAGTCAACTAGCCCATTTCATAATGGTACAGATCAAGTTTGTACAACTGTCGATAAAATCAAGCAATAGTTTTTTTTATGCGATTGGTTATCCAAAATAGTGATGGTCAAAAATGCAAAAGCTCTCCTGTTTATATAACAGGATCACGTTTTAAAATAATATCTCTTTTCAAAAATCATTTAACTATCTATTTATATTCACAATTTTCATTCAACTGCGATATCTTTTTATGTACTAAAAATAATTAAAAATTTTCACAAATATACAGGAAATGATTTGAAGCATAATATTATAAATTTTCAATTGAAAAGAAATCTAGATTAGAGAAAATTATACTACAAGTCTAATTTTATAATAAATGTATAATATTCCATCTCAAATGAAAAAACAAACTTCAGGATCTAATTTCGAAATGTATTATATTAGTAATTTCGAAAACTATTTTAATCCTAAAGTTAAGGGTAAGATACCCTTATTTTGATATAATTCCCCTAGAGGACGGTAGGTATAGCACGCCTTCTAAATTGCTTCGCTAAAATGTCATCTACATCCTAGAAAACTTGCTACGTTTATCTATTCGTAATCTCTTGAATAACCGAATCTCGAAAAACCTAAACGAAACCTCGCACAGGAAATAATTAATTAAACCTCATCACAATTCTGATTAATACCAGAAATAACAGAAAAACCGAAATGTTAATAACGGGGCAATATGTCGATGGGCGATAGCCTTTTTTATGCGGGAAATAAAAATGCAATAATGTTTTTTGTTGTGCAATAAACTTGTTATGGTTTTGGTAAATATTTTTCTTGTTAAACGGTTTATAGGAGAAGAATTAATGTATATTAAATCTGGTGTGACTTTATGAAAATTACACGGTCTAATTAATATTATATTGTGAAATTTAAACTATGGGAAACTATCTAGGAGAATTTCCAAGAGTTATTGACTGTACGTAGACTATCAATAGAATACTTAATAACTTATTACATGGTATTAGTAACATAAATATTAGGGACAATCGACAATATTCGTGTGATGTTAATTTTTTAAATGGCTTAATTTTACTAATATTATTGTTTTTATTGTTTAAATATTATGTTATTGTGTGTTGTTTATTACCCCCTGTAAATTTCTTTTTTATTTTATTCTAAATTTATTTAAATTTAATTCTTTTTTAAATTTATTATAAATTGCTTTAGTTGAATATTAATATCCATAATAATATTTACCCATTGTTGTTACAAATGATTTTCCAC